>CAUYON010020887.1:0-21214 GCA_963573935.1 Arctocebus calabarensis
AAAGTAAGACATATTTTGTATTCTCATGAAGATGCGAGAAATAGATAACTCTTACTTTGTGCTGTGTTATGCTCTTAGAAGTTATTGAAGGGTCAGGAGAAAACTTCTAAATACGGATCAAAAATGTTTTCACATAGTAAATGAGAAAATCTCATGAATGGTATGTCAATCAGGTTGATGAAAATATCTCAGATTGTAAGTGAAGCCCGCACACTGTACCCCATGATTGAACTAATGTACACAGCTATGATTCAATAAAAAATAAAAATAAAAAAAACTAAAGAATCTAAAAAAAAAAAAAAAAGAAGTTATTTGAAAGCAGACCCAGTGTAAAACAAGTGGCTTTTTTTGGTTTTTTTTCCAAACCTTCAGTTACTCCCTTTTACTCTCAGCCCGAAGGAGCACAATGCTGACAATAAACGGATTTACAGACATTGATGACTCAGGCCCTGAAACTTAAAGATGAGTAGATCCAGCCAGCAGAAAGTGAAACACAGGCGATGGGGAAGCATCGCAGGTTACAAATTGCAAGGCATTCAGGTTTATTTCGTTTGCTCTCCGACTGTGAACTCCGACAGGTACTTAAGAGTCAGCTGCAGGAAGCAGCGGAGGTCATCTGCAGTCAGCCCTAACGCTCACAGCCCAGACCAGTGGTGACCGAGCTGCCTTTAAGTTAGATGTCGAGTCACCTTCATCTGTGTCAGCAGTTCTGTAAGAAACGTGACAGGCGTCCACAGAAACCAGGTCCACAACACAGACGCTGGACAAATCGTCTGATTCATTTTGGGTCAGGTTTTCCTTTTTTTTTTCCAGGCTAAATTTATTTTTTTTTAAAGTCTTTGTGAAACATATCTGATCAAGTGATAAAGGACTATATTTTGTTATCCAAAATATACAAAGAACTCTCAACATTCAATGATTTTTTTTTTAAATAGCTCAATTAAAAAAATGGCAAAAGGATTTGAACAGATACCCCACTAAGGAGACATAGTGTTGATACATAAGGATATAAAAAGATGTTTAACATCATATGTCATCAGAGAATTGCAATTGAAATAATGAGATGGGCCTGCATACCTGCTGGAGTGGCTAAAGCCCCAAAACACTGAGAAGAGGAACTGGCGTTCAACCCTAGTGGGAATGCAAAATGGGGTAACAGCTTTGTTTACTGGGGTTTTTCATTTCAGGTTAACATGGGGGTACAAACAACCAAGTCAGAATATTTGAATTTGTTAGGTAGGGTCCCTCCTATAGTCATGTCCTGCTCCCAAAGGGTGTACCCTATACCCTACCCCATGTCCACTCAGTGGGAACATCACAAGCCACCCTCTCCTCTCATTTATTACCCTACCCCATAATTTGAATTGAAATGAGTCTTTGTGGGTATGAGTCCTATGTGGGTATGAATTAGATCATCTACTGGCTTCATATTAGTATTGAGTACATTGGATATTTGCTTTTCCATTCTTGTGATATTCTACCGAGAAGACTGTGTTTCAACTCTATCCAGGTTAACTCAAAAGATGTCACCATCTTTTATTATGGCTGAATAGTATTCCATAGTGTGCATATACCACGGTTTGTTAATCCATTCCTGGGATGAATGGGTCATGTTTTTTAACAGTTTCATTCATTCACTGTAATATCTTTATTGAGTACCAACTATGTGCCATGACCCCTTCCAAGGACTGTTTACTGCTATGAGCAAACACATAAAATCCTTCTTTGGCAAAGCTGACTTTCTATTTTAGGGCAGGAGGTACAGAAGATAGTCAAAGACAAATCAGTAAAATGTGCTCTGCATAAAATCAATCTAAGGTGCTATGAAGTCATTATGGGTACCAGCACCAGCCTGAGGCAAGAGAAGGCCTCTTGGGGACTATGGTATTGAACCCGAGATCTCAAAGGACAGGATGTCAGCCTCCGGCAGATCAGAGAGCAAAGTGGTCCAGGAATAGAAAATAGCAAGTGCAAGGTCCCAAGGCCTGTGTGTTTTTCAGGTTAGATGAATAGCAATCCATGAAAGCCAACGATTTCGAAGACTAATGGAGACGCGGAGAAGGACAGGAAATAAGATCAAATAGGGACCGAATGAGGAGTGTTGATTTTATTGAAATGGGCTGAAAAGCCGAAGGAAGGAGTAAGGAAATGTGACGCTTGTATTAATGAGCTCGTTCTCCCTGTCTGACGGAGCAAGTGTGGGCTGGGGCTAATGTGGAGTCCAAGGGAAGGGTTTGAAAATACTGTTAGACGGGGCAGGAGGGTATGATGGTTGGCCTGAGGACAGGAAGGGAAGACAGAGGAAGCCGGGAAGATTCCAGGAGTATGCGGAATTAGAGGTTATAGAAAGTGGAGGGGGGAAGACAGTGAGGGAAGGAAGGAAGAAGGCCAGGTGTCTGACTTGGTTGATGAGTAGACAGCAGTGGTGTCACTGACATGTGTGAGACCAGCAGAAGAGCCGGTCGGGGAAGAACCTGGAGTCCTGTTCTGCTGGTGTTATACGGGAGATGCTACTGGACGCCCAGAAGCCTGGAGTCATGGGAGACAGAGACTTGGAGTATTGGGTGTCGTCTCTGTGTATATGGCATTCAAAGCCCTCGGAAAGGGTGTAATACACAAGAGATAAACCCTGGGATGTTTCAACCTGGGCAAATTAGAGAGAGGAGAAAGCGAAGGAAAATGATAATGAGCAACCTTCCAGAATGAAATCCAGGGAGAGATTTACTAAAAAATGGCAGGTTCGCCTCGTAGAGGATCTGGCAGGCCCTTCCCTGCCTTCAGCTCTATTTGGGGAAACGAGAAATGAAGGCAAACTCCAGAATCACTTCACGTTTCTTGGTAATCTCCATCAGCTAAATCTCACACAGAACACTTTTTATCTCATACATAACTTCTGGGAGAAGGGAGAGGGAGCAGTGATGTGAGGAAATGACCTCATCTGCACGGTGATGTAAAAGGCAGAGCCATCTACCTTGGTGACAATGGCCCATCACCATCCACCACGCAAAACTATAGGAAGCCAAAGAAAAAGAGGCAGAAATATGTTAGTTGTGGTAGACTTTAATTTTCCTCTCCCTGCCCATGACTGATTTATTGGCTTTTGAAGTCTGAAACAATCAGGATAAAGTCTCTGGTTACTTTTGTCTTTTAGCTCTTTGATTTATGCTTTGAGAATGAAAAAGCTAAAGCTACATAAAGTCAGAGAAAAAATGACTAAACATGAATCCAATGTACTATAATTTTACTTATTTTATTCTTATTGTATATCAGGGTAGACATAAAGTTTGTGTGCAATTTAAATCAGCTTATTAATTTAAATAGGAAACTAATTTTTTTTTCAGACATTCTCACTCTGTGGCCTTCATTAGAGTGCTGTAGCATCACAGCTCACAGCAACCTCCAACTCTTGGGCTTAAGTGATTCTCTTGCCTCAGCCTCTCAAGTAGCTGGGACTACAGGCACCTGCCACAATGCCCAGCTATTTTTATGTTTTGTTGTTGTCACTGTTGTTTAGCAGGCCCTGGCCAGGTTTGAACCCACCAGCCCCAATGTTGTTTGGGGATAAACTGTATATTTTTCTCTAGGTCTTTTTTAAAAATAAGACCAAGTCTATTGTGAAAGAGAGAGAAGGTGAGCAAACCGAGAGTGCTAATTATCAAAACTATAGGTCAAAAGCTATTGTTGGATTTTTGTGACACAGAGGGGTGTTAAACACACTATTTTTCACTTACAGAATTTGTTTTCTTGTCACAGAGAAGAAAATTCTGTTGCATAAACAGAGAAACAATGCTAAAATTGAATTACATAGCTCTAGGAAGAAAAGATAGTTTGAAACAATGTTTCCTTTGAGGATTGACATCCAGTGAAATAATTAGTAAAGAGCAAAGGACATTAGTCGTAAATAGACTCCCCTATTCGGCAATGATGTGATCTTTCAAGAGGTTTAAAAAGTACGTTGCAATCCTGTTGATTGGGTTCCTCAGCTCTGATTATCAGCCCCATTTGATTATTAACCTAATTGCTATCTAAATCAAGGAACGCTAGTCAGTGATTGCCTCTTGATTTTTTTTTAAAAAATAATTTGACTGGTTAATGCAATATCTTATTTATTTTGTACCTTGAGCAGTACCTACCATACTGTTGTTTTGATTTAACTTGGAAATATAATTTATTAGTAAAGACATAGAAATCAACAGTATGTGATATGTGCAGGTCAAGTTGGGCTATGATGAAATTCATAGAACTCAGAAAATAAATGGTTCATCAAAAGGGATTTGATACCATGGGGATAATCAGGAATTACTGTATTGTAGTTGAACTTCAAAAGTAGACAAGCTCTTGATACAGCATAAATCTTCTCTTTTCAGTTAAAGCTTTTTAGATAAAAGCTGTGGTTTAGTATTAAATATATACTAGGAGGCAAATGTTGTACTAGTGGGATCAGGTACAGTACCTCATTTTATTTTCACAGCAAATCAAATGGAATCAATAGGGTTCATAAAGCAAAGTGATTTTCCTGGGGTCCGTCAGGCATCCAGGTAGGCTAAGTCAAGGCCTGAATTTGGTTTTCTGCCTTCTGATACAATCATGTGTTGTTTAATAACGGGAATACATTTTGAGAAATGTGTTGTCAGCTTTTGTCTGTGTGTGCGCACCATGGAGGGGACTCCACGGACCTAGAGGGCAGAGCCTACCGCACACCTACGTTGCATGGGGTGGCCTATTGCTAAAAGCCCGGATAGCAGGTTATGGTACTAAATAATGCAGGCAACTGTAACACAGTGGTAAGTTTGTGTTCATCTAAATATGTCTTAAGATAGGAAATGTGCAGTAAAAATATGGTATCAAAATGAAAAATGGTACAGCTGTGTAGGGTACTTACAATGAATGAAACTCTGCAGCTCACAGGATTGAAAGTAGGTCTGGGTGAGTCAGTGAGTGGTGAGTGGATGTGAAAACCTAGCACGTGACTGTGCACCGCTGTAGACTTTATAAATACGGTCCATTTAGGACACCTAAATTCATAAAAAATTATCTGTCTTCAATAATGGATTAACCTTGCTATATTGTCACTTTTCTACCTGCAGAAGTTTATGAAGGTTTATTTCCACCAGCATCACACAAACAAGTGTGGGGAGCACTGTGCTGTGCTGTTACAGTAACAGGCAGCTTTCATTCCATTCTGATAGTATCACTGGACCACTGTCATCTATGTGGTCCCCTGGTGACCTAGGTGTCATTATGCGGTGTGTGACTACATGGTGTTCTCTCCATTACCGAACACTATTAACTGTATTCTTTCTCAAGGTCGTGGACATTTTTAAAAGCAGATTAGGTCTAGAAAATCTTAAATATGTCAAATTTCTTCTATCTGAAAATTTCACAGTAACGGGGATGGAAGCAGATCCAGGCACTAAATAATTTATAGTTAGCAAGGTAGGTAGAAATGAAGCCACATTAAATAATAATATAATAGCATAAAAATAAACCTTTCAATGGGAAGTGGCTCATTATTATGCACTGTTGTTCCTTCCTAGAATGGTCACTCCCAACCGTCACTAGTGATTCACAGGCTGAATGCAGCGTGTCTCTGCCCTAGCTGTTTGGCTGAAGCATCAGATAAAGAATGGGTTGGGAGGCCAAGGTAGGAAGATCACTTGAGGCCAGGAGTAGACCCTCACCTCTAAAAAAATATTTAAAAATTAGCTGGGTGCAATGGTGCACACCTGTGTTCCTAGCTCTTTGGGAAGGTAAAGTGGGATGATCGCTTGAACTCAGGAATTTGAGGATGCAGTGATCTCTCATGATGCCACTGCACTCCAGCCTGGGCAACAGAGCAAGACCCCATCCCTCCTCCCCCCAAAAAAAGAATAGGGGAAGGGTTGGACTCAAGATCTGGGTCAATGCCAATTCCCTCACTAAGATTAAGGCACTCAATGAGTTTTATTTATTTATTTATTTATTTTTTGAGACAGAGCCTCAAGCTGTCACCCTGGATAGAGTGTTGTGGCATCACAGCTCACAGCAACCTCCAATTCCTGGGCTCAAGCGAGTCTCCTGCCTCCGCCTCCCAAGTAGCCGGGACTACAGGCACCCGCCACAATGCCTGGCCATTTTTTGGTTGCAGCCGTCATTGTTGGTTGGCGGGCTCAGGCTGCATTTGAACCTGCCAGCTCAGGTGTATGTGGCTGGTGCCTTAGCCTGTTGAGCTACAGGTGCCAAGCCACTCAATGAGTTTTAAATTGCCCTCATATTTGGTTTTCTTATCGCTAAAGTAAGGACCTAGCTCATGGAGTTTTGGTGAACATCAATGGAAAAATGCATAAAAATAAAATACAAAACAAAACCACAAATGATAAAGAACATGCCTTTGTGGTTCTCAACTCTATCAGACTCTTTCAATAAAAGTTGGCAAGGGTTAACTGTCTTCAAATGAAATCCACAGCACTATCACTTACTACAAAGATAGTTTACAATCAAAACAATGCCTGCCATATAAAAGAGAAATAAAGGAAAATAATTTGTAATAAATAATAATAAAATACAGATAATACAGATATACAATTCTCCCACAATTCTGTAATCCAAATTCAAAAGCATTTTCTGACTCATTTGCTAGCAAAAACTATTGTGGTCTTGATTTTTCCCAGCTAGTCTGAATAGCCACAAGTTTTTCAGCAGAATTAATGGGTTTGATTATAGGTGCTCTATGTGATGACACTCATGGTATTACATAGTATATACCATATATGTACCAGATTACCTTTAAAACATATTCTGAATTCTTAAACACATCTAGTCCGAGTGTTAGAGAAGGAATATAAACCTATGGTGAACAATTTATGATACTAAACTCTATGCTTGGCATTACTTTTAGCTCTCGAACCTTTGTAATATCTGTGAAGTTAAGTGCTAATAGAATTTCCATTCTATAGATGAAGAAATTGGACACAGAGAGGTTAGACAGCTTTCCTAAAGTCACACAGCTAGTGTGTGGTAAGAGTGAATGGTGAGAGGCTGTGGGCGTCCTGCAGCACCATGCTCTGTTTACAGTGTGAACTTCGCACCAGGAACCTGCCAGGCAGATGACCTTGGGGGCGCTGCAGAGGCAGCCCAATGCTCGTACCTCTGCTCAGAAGACTTATTTATACATTCTTGCACTGACCAGGTGACTGGAGGCTCTGAAGCTAATGGAGTGATGTGATTTTTTGAAATCATGTAAAAAATGTAAAAATACATCGGTGAGATAAATTGAAAATGTGAAAAGCATGCGTGAATTTGTGTATATTAATTCATCAAACATTATATACAAAACAGAGTTAGGCACTTGACAAAAATGACAATAAATACATCTTCATCTGCATGTTGGACCTGTTGGACATCATGCATTGGGTAGGACGCCAGACAATCCATCGTGTGAGATGACTATCTGGCCATTCTTGGCCCTGCCTGTTCACTGCTAGCAACCCTCTAACACCTGCTAACAAAATAACCCCAGACATTGCCAGACGCTACCTCGGCAGCAGATACTGTCCCATTGAGAATTATTGACATAAACCATCAGCTGATTTATAAAGACCGAATATTAATGGTATCCTAGTTTCCTATATAGTAGATCAGTCCCCACAGAAGTTTTGAGACAAACTGTATTATGGTCCATTATTTCACTTCCAAGAAATATAGTTGACAGTGTCCTTTCTGATTTACTCATGCAACTTTCAACGTGGGTGGTTTATCATTGTTGCTGGGAGGGCATCATTTGTTTCTGTCTGCAAGTTGGACATCATGCATTGGGTAGGACGCCAGACAATCCATCGTGTGAGATGACTATCTGGCCATTCCTGGCCCTGCCTGTTCACTGCTAGCAACCCTCTAACACCTGCAAGTATTTTATGTTTCTTGATTTTCGTGTATCTCCAACGTGTGCATGTAATGACCCACATATATAGAAAAGAAAAAAGGGAGGAGGGAAGGGAGAAAGGAAGGAAGGAAAGGAAGAAGGAAGGGAAAAAGAGAAGGAAAAAGGAAGGGAAGGAAGGAAGATACCCACAGACTAGAACAGGCAGGTTTTACTGTCTGCTTTATTTTACGAGTGCAATGACTCTCTTGGCCATCCTTGGTCCTGCCTCTTAAATGGAAGTACTCCTAAAAATTGTTTCCCTTCTCTTTACCTCCTGACACCAAATTCATCCTTTACTCAGATGCCATCTCTTGATCGAAGTCTTCCTTTTCCTATCCCCAAAGCCACCAGGGTTAGTATTTCACTCTGTGCTGCCACCGTCCTTTCCGTCCCCACCACGTAAGACGCAGTGCACTGACTTTCTGTCCTGGCTCTCTGCGGGCGTCACTGTCTTTCCTTATGTATTATAAGGAATATAATCTTATATTAATTATAAGATTATATATCTTAGATTAAGATAAATCTTAACATCGTGTAAATATCACGTCTTATTCAAATCTTTATTATCTCATAACGCTTTCCAATAAATAAAGAAACATAAAGGAGAGAGCGGGGGGAAAGTGTATCTGTATGTGTTTGGGGGTGCAGGTGGGAGGGGTGTGTTCTTTTTCATTGAAATAGAGCCGGAGGAACCAAAACAGGTTAAGGGGAGACTTCCCAGGCCTTTTCCTTCTCTGTCTTAGTTAGTAAACTTTCAGCAAAACAATGCGAAATGTAATTATTTTTAAGAGATTACACCATCCGCTTAAACGTAAAGATATGTTATTATAGAAAACGCTCTCAGACCCTCTTTGGTCACTGTGATGTCCTGAGGGCCTCATCAAGACAAGCTGAATTCCCTTCTAGAATTTTTATAGTTTCATGTCTTATGTTTAAATCTTTAACCCAGTGTGAGTCTATCTTCGTTAGTGGTGACAGGTGTGGGTTCAATTTCAGTCTTCTACAGGTCGCCAGCCAGGTTTCCCAGCACCATTTGTTAAAGAGGGAGTCTTTTCCCCACTGAATGGTTTTAACTGGCTTGTCAAAGATCAAATAGCGGTAAATATTTGGGTTTATCACTTGGTTCTCTATTCTGTTCCAGACATCCACGTCTCTGTTTTTGTGCCAGTACCATGCTGTTTTGATCACTATCGATTTATAGTACAGTCTAACAAATAAAAATGGTTTAAACATTGTCTCTGATTCTATATTTAAGAATGGCTTGGAGAGCTAAGTTATCAGCCAATTTTGAATATAAATATTACCTTTCTGAACTTATGTATTGTTTATGAGTGGTTTCCCTGGCTCCTGGAAGTGCTATTGCAAAAAAAAAAAAAAAAAAACTGAAACTGTCTACCATCAGTCAGAACTTTTAATTGCTTTTATAATTCACACCTGTCTCTGTAAAGTAAGGTTGTTTTTTTCAGAGCCATTTTCTTAGTCATCAAAAAGACATAGGGCATTATATGGCAATTGATATTACAGTATACATGAATTTAAGGTGTTAAGTTTAGCCTAATGCTACATATTTTAAATTTGGCCTGAACATAGTGACCTGCAAGCTAATTATGTGCACATACTGTAATATCCTGTTGTAGCAGTCACTGAGTCTCAGCCAGTCATAGGCAACCAACTGTTCAAACAAGAAAAAAAACTGCTATAACGAGTACAGCTGCTTCTTCTGTACCTCACATTTCTTTTCTGTCCGTAGAATTATCTAACATGTGGCTACCCTGAGTCACTCTGAATTATTCTGCATCTGGGTGCTACATGATTTGTGGATCATTTTTTACTAATTAAACTATTAAATTTAATTTTTCTAAACTTTTGTTAAAAACAGAGAGAAATATTTTGACCTAATATTTGACCCTTTCTAGGATTATAAATAACCTGAGTGAGAAATTACTCCCCAACGGTAACAAATAAGATAAATGAAATAAAACTTTAATTAAAAAAAACTAGTAAGTGTAAACATTGTAACCTAGTTGTTTGTTAATCCATTTAAAACATCAAAAACAATGCCATTAAATATTAACATGATTTTTATTTTAAAAATCTATATCTTATAACCAGAAAGGAACTAATAAGGACTAGGAGTGTTATTTTTCTTTATAATTTCTTCAATGACAGAAAGACATTAAAGAGGACAGATGGTTTCTCATATCTTCTGCACTCTGTCAGTTGCAACATATTTTTGGTCTGAAATATGAGAATCTGTCTTCACGTAGATACACTTAGAAAATGGAGAGGTCTTTTCATATTATTGTGAATATTCTTCTCTAACAATATCACCAAATTTAACAAGTGGTATTTTCCCCAAGCTTAGTTGCAATGTGGAATCTAAAACTATATTATTGCTATATTTGTACTGTTTTATTAGAATCTCTTGATCTATTTTTCATTTTAATGGATTTTTTTAATCCTTGCAAGATTTTGTTACCTCAAATATTGGTCATTTCCAACACATTATTTGACTCAGTTATGAACATCATCTAAATTTTGACATATTTATTAAACAACATAAAAAAGTCCACATTTGTTGATATCACTATCAATCTCATCAAAAGCTAAATATGGCAAACTTTCAATCTTATAGTGGCAGATAAAAATTTTCTAGAATTCTAACTTTTCCCTTAAAGTTTACTTGTTGTGATTGATAAAGAAAAAATATTTAATTTGTTTAAAGAAATTTTGACTAACATCCAAATAGGAATAAGCATAGTTTTTCTGTCAGTCACTTTTTAAACAAAAATATTTTTCCATTTAAAAAGAAGCAACTAGTTTAGCTCACAATGCAAACAGTACAGCAGGGCTTTTAATGGAGAGATCCATCATGCCTTGCTAAGCAGCAGAATTTCCTGCATACTTCCCCTTTCATCTTATAAACTATTCAAATCTTTTTCTATTCAGTGATCTTTTCTTTTTCACTGACTTATAGGAGTAGTTTACATTTTTCCTCACTGTATCTATGATTTTCTTCATTAGATATTATGTGTAATCTCATGAATGCAAAATGTATCATAAATAAATTCTTTGCTCTGTGGCCTGCCTTTTTGCTCATTACATGGTATATTTCAACAAGTATAAGTATTTCTCACTTATGCTTTTTTCTCCATGATTAGTAATTTTCTGTCTCATTTAAGAAATTTCTTAACTCAAAATAATACAGATACATTTCTAGTTTACTCCTCAAAAATGTTTTGCAGTTTTCAAGTAGTAGACCTGCATGTTTCATTAAATTTATTCTTAGGCATTTTGTGTACTTTGATTTTATGAAAAATGACACTTTAGTTTTTCACTTTCCATATTTATTGTTTGTATATATGCATATAATCAATTTTAATATGTTTTTGCACCCAGCAACTTGATACATTCATTTATAGTTTTTCATAATTTCATGGTAGTCTTTTGAAACTTTTACATAGACAATCATGTTACATGCAGAAAATGATAATTTTGTCGTTTCTTTTTCTCCAAGTTATAAACTTTCCACCCTTTGTCTTGTCTCTTTTCACTGACCAGGAGCTTCAGGAAGATATTGAATGGAAAAAATGATAAAAGGCATGATTGTTTCAAGAAGATTTTTCTTCATTTAAAGAAACATGTTTAACTCATTATCTCAAAGTGAGTTTCTAGTTTTCTTTGAATCATGATCAGAGATTATGACCTATGATATCCTTTCTGTAAGAAGGAAAATGTAAAGTAGATGATTGACAAGAGAGTATATAAAGGAGCAAGTCATCTGAGAACACTGTCATTTAGAAAGGGAGTCACAGAGGAAGGGCAACAATACCTACTGGAGCCAGCTTTTGACAGAAGCTCCCATCCATAGGGAAGTATAAGGACAAGAAAGAAGCAAAGAAAGCTGAAGATTGGGAGCCAAGCTGAGAGAGAATAATAATAACTGCATGTCACCTCTGCTGAGGCAAGGTGCAACTCCAAGAAAGCAAATTTCAGCTGAGACTTCAACCCAGAGTCACTGACCCACTAGGATAAGACAAAGACCAGCTAAATATAAGACAGAGCCATGAAAACCACTACACCAAGCAGGTCCTCAGAGCCTCAGTCTATAATACTGTATGAGTCCTTTGAAAAACTGTAGGGGAAAAGCTACAATCACCACTCCCAGATCCTTGGCAAGGGGCTGGTTAACCACAATTCCAGAAGACCCTAATCCAATTTCATCTTACCTGCCCAAATAGCCAAACAGTGAAAAATAATCATGGGGCACAATCAGCATAAAAACTCTGGCAACATGAATAATCAGAGTAGATTAACTCCCACAAGGAATGACAAAACAGACACATCAGAAGATCCCATTCATAAACAAATGGCTGAGATGTCAGAAATCAAGTTCAGAATTTGGATGGCAAATAAGATCAATGGAATGGAGGTAAAGATGGAATGAAAATTTCAAGGACTGATTCAAAAATTGTCTCAAGAATTCAATGAATTCGGACGGTGCCTATGGCTCAGCAAGTAGGGCACTGGCCCCATATACTGAGGGTGGCAAGTTCAAACCCAGCCTCAGCATAAATGCAAAAAAACAGCAAAAAAATAGCCGGGTGTTGTGGTGGGCACCTGTAGTCCCAGCTGCTCGGGAGGCTGAGGCAAGAGAATTGCCTAAGCCTAGGAGTTGGAGGTTGCTATGAGCAGTGTGATGCTACAGCACCCTACCAAGGGCAATAAAGTGAGACTCTGTCTTTACAAAAAAAAAAAAAAAGAAAAGAAAAGAATTCAATGAATTCAAAGACAAAATCATCAAAGATTTTGACACATTGAGGCAAGAACTTGAAGCCCTCGAAGATCTGAGAAATAGAGTAGAAACCTTTAGTAACAGAATGGAGCAGGCAGAAGAAAGGATCTCTGACAATGAAGGCAAAGCTTTTGAACACTCCCAAATGTTCAAAGAGGAAGAGAAATGGAGAGCAAAAATGGATCATTCCCTGAGAGAATTGTGGAACCACTCCAAAAGAGCAAATATTCGCCTCATAGGAATCCCTGAAGGAGAAGAGGATAGTCCAAAAGGCACAAACAGTCTACTCCAAGAGATAATTGAGAACTTCCCAAGGATGGTAAGAGATACTGAAATTCAGATAGCAGATAGTTTCAGAACCCCAGCGTGACTCAGCTCAAATAAAGCATCTAGACACATTGTAAATAACTTTGCCAAAGTTAATATGAAGAAGAAAATCCTGCAAGCAGCCAAATGTAAAAAAATCATAACCTACAAGGGAAAGAATATGACTGCAAATCTCTCTGCTGAAACTTTTCAAGGCAGAAGAGGGTGGTTATTGACCTTCAATCTCCTAAAACAAAACAACTTTCAGCCCAGGATCCTGTATCCAGCTAAATTGAGCTTCATTTATGACGGAGAAGTTAAATATACTTTAATGACATACACCCATTGAAGAAATTTGCCATGACCAAACCAGCTCTTCAGGATATCTTCAGACTCATCTTCCATAATGACCAGCACAATGCTCTACCACCAAGTAAACGCACTCTGAAAATCTTAACCAAAACCCAATTTCCACAGTGGTGAAAAGATTCAAAATGTCCACTAGACTTTTTGAAAAACTTGGTACCCAAAATACTACCAGGCTTATCAATACTCTCAATTAATGTGAATGGCTTAAACTGTCTTCTGAAGAGCCACAGGTTGGCTGACTGGATACAAAAACTCAGGCCAGATATCTGTTGTATACAAGAATC
Source organism: Arctocebus calabarensis (assembly GCA_963573935.1). Lineage (NCBI taxonomy): Eukaryota > Metazoa > Chordata > Mammalia > Primates > Lorisidae > Arctocebus > Arctocebus calabarensis. The sequence goes on from CAUYON010020887.1 coordinate 13,655, forward strand.
TTATCTTACCTTAAAGGATAAATACAGACTCAGGGTGAAGGGAGGGGAATCAGTAATCAAGGTAAACAGAAATCAGAAAAAAGCAGGAGTGGCAATTTTATTTGCAGATGCACTAGGCTTTAAAGCAACAAAATTAAGGAAAGACAAGGACAGCCACTTCATATTTGTTAAGGGAAACACCCAACATGATGAAATTATTAACATTTATATGCTCAACCAAAATGCTCTTCAATTTGTAAGGGAAATCCTAACAGACATAAGCAATTTAATATCTTCCAGCACCATAATAATTGGAGATTTTAACCCCCCTCTGGCACTGTTGGATAGATCCTCCAATAAGAAACTTAGCAAAGAAATTTTGGACTTAAACTTCACCATACAACAATTGAACTTAACAGACATCTACAGAACATTTCATCCTAACAAAACTGAATACACATTCTTCTTATCAGCCCATGGAACATCCTCCAAAATTGTTCACATCTTTAGGTCAGAAGTCTAACCTCAGCAAATTTAAAAGTATAGAAAGTATTCCTTGTATTTTCTTGGATAATCACACAATAAAAGTCGAACTCACCAATAACAGGTATCTGCATACTCATATAAAGACATGGAAACTAAATAACCTTATGCTTAATGATAGCTGGGTCATAGATGAGATTAAGAAGGAAATTGCCAAATTTTTGGAACAAAACAATAATGAAGATGTGAATTATCAGAACCTGTGGAATTTGGCAAAGGCAGTCCTAAGAGGGAAATTTATAGCATTGCAAGTCTTCCTCAGGAGAATGGAAAGAGAGGAAGTTAATAACTTAATGGGACATCTTAAGCAATTGGAAAAGGAAGAACATTCCAACCCCAAACCCAGCAGAAAAAAAGACATAACTAAAATTAGAGCAGAATTAAATGAAATGAAAACAAAATAATTATTCAAAAGATCAATGAATAAAAAAGTTGGTTTTTAAAAAAATTCAACAGAATTGATAAATCTTTGGCCAACCTAACCAAAAATAGAAAATTAAAGTCCATAATACCATCAATCAGAAATGACAAAGCAAAATAACAATAGACACCTCAGAAATTAAAAAAATCCTTAATGAATACTACAAAAAACTTTATTCTCAGAAGTATGAAAATCTGAAAGTAATTGTCCAATACTTGGAAGCATGCCAACTTCCTAGTCTTAATCAGAAAGAATTGGAAATGCTGGATAGACCTGTATCAAGTACTGAAATAGAATCAAACTATATGAAATCTCCCAAAAAAGAAGAGTCCAGGACTAGATGACTTCACAGCAGAGTTCTACCAAACCTTTATTTATTTATTTATTTATTTAATTTTTTGAGACAGAGCCTCAAGCTGTTACCCTGGGTAGAGTTCCCTGGCATCACAGCTTACAGCAACCTCTAACTCTTGGGCTTAAGCGATTCTGTTGCCTTAGCCTCCCAAGTAGCTGGGACTACAGGCGCCTGCCACAATGCCCAGCTATTTTTTTGGTTGTAGTTGTCATTGTTGTTTGGCAGACCCAGGCTGGATTCAAACCTACCAGCTCTGGTGTATGTGGCTAGCACCTTAGCTGCTAGAGCTACAGGTGCTAAGCCCCTACCAAACTTTTAAAGAGGCACTAGTACCTATATTAACCTTTTCCAAAACATTGAAAAAGAAGGAATACTTCACAACATATTCTATGAAGCAAATATCACCCTGATCCCCAAACCAGGAAAAGACCCAACAGGAAAAGAAACTTTAGACCAATATCTTTAATGAACATAGATACAAAAATATTCAATAAGATCCTAGCAAACAGAATGCAGCAATACATCAAACGAATTATATACCATGACCAAGTGGGTTTTAGCCCAGGATCTCAAGGTTGGTTCAATATATGTAAATCTACAAATATAATACATCACATAAACAAACTAAAAAACAAAGACCATATGATTCTCTCAATAGATGCAGAAAAAACTCTTTTGCGTCTATTGAGATATCCAGCATCCTTTCATGATCAGAACACGTAAGAAAATAGGTATAGAAGGGTCTTTTCTTAAACCGATAGAGGCCGTCTATAGCCCACCCACAGCCAATATCATATTGAATGGAGTAAAACTAAAAACATTTCCACTTAGATCAGGAACCACGCAAGGTTGCCCATTGTCTCCACTGCTTTTGAACTTTGTAATGAAAGTCTTAGCCATCACAATCAAGGAAGAGAAGGCGATCAAGGGTATACAAATAGAGTCAGAGGAGATCAAACTTTCACTCTTCACAGATAATATGATTTTACACCTGGAAAACCCCAGGGACTCAACCCTAAAACTCTGAGAAGTGATCAAGGAATACAGTAGCATCTCAGCATACAAAATCAATACTCACAAATCAGTAGCTTTTATATTACCAATAATAGTAAAGCCGAAAAAACAGTCAAGGACTCTATTTCCTTTACAGTTGTGTCAAAGAAGATAAAATATTTGGGAATTTACCTAATAAGGGATGTGAGAGGTCTCTATAAAGAGAATTATGAAACTATGAGAAAAGAAATAGCTGAAGATATTTACAAATGGAAAAACATACCATGTTCATGGCTAGGAAGAATCAATATTGCTAATATGTCCATATTACCCAAAGGACTTTACAAATTTAATGCAATCCCAATCAAAGCATCACTGTCATACTTTAAAAATCTGGATAGACTAGTACTTCATTTTATATGGAACCAGAAAAAAGCTCAAATAGCCAAGACATTGCTCAGAAATAAAAAAAAAAAATCAGGAGGAATTATGCTACCAGACTTTAAACTATACTATAAATCTATAGTAATCAAAACCATGGTATAGACACAAAAATAGAGAGGTAGATGTATGGAACAGAATTGAGAACCAAGAGATGAACCCAGACACTTATTGTCATTTGATCTTTGATAAGCCCATCAAAAATAGAAATTGGGGGAAAGATCCCCTATTTAACAAATGGTGCTGGGAGAATTGGCTGGTGACTTGTAGAAGACTGAAACTGGACCCACACCTTTCACCATTAACAAAAATAGTCTCATGGGATAAAAGATCTAAACTTAAGACATGAAACTAGAAATATTCTTGGAGAGAGTGTAGGAGAAACACTTGAAGAAATTGGCCTGGGAGAATACTTTATGAGGAGGATCCCCCAGGCAATTGAAGCAACACCAAAAATACATTACTGAGGTCTGATCAAACTAAAATGTTTTCTGCACAGCCAAGAACACAGTAAGTAAAGCGAGCAGACAGCCCTCATAGTGGGAGAGGATATTTGCAGTTTGTGCTTCTGACAAAGGTTTGATATCCGGAATCCATAGAGAATGCAAACTTATTAATAAGAAAAGAACAAGTAATCCCATTTCATTGTGGGCAAGGGACTTGAATAGAAGCTTCTCTGAGGAAGATAGGCACATGGCCTACAGACACATGAAAAAATGCTTATCATCTTTAATCATCAGAGAAATGCAAATCAAAATCACTTTGAGATATCTAACTCCCATAAGAGTGGCTCACGCAACAAAATCCCACAACTACAGATGTTGGTGTGGATGTGGAGAAAAGGGAACACTTCTGCACTGCTGGTGGGAGTGCAAGCTAATATGTCCCTTTTGGAAAGAAGTATGGAGAATATGCATGGATATAAAAGTAGACCTGCTGTTTGATCCTGCAATTCCTCTACTAGGTGTATATCCAAAAGACCAAAAATCACTTTATAAGAAAGATATTTGCATCAGATTGTTCACTGCAGCTCAATTCATAACAGCCAAGTCATGGAAGAAGCCCAAGTGCCCATTGATCCATGAATGGATTAATAAATTGTGGCATATGTATACCATGGAATATTATGCAGCCTTAAAAAAGATGGAGACTTTATCTCTTTTATGTTTACATGGATGGAGCTGGAACATATCCTACTTAGTAAAGTATCTCAAGAATGGAAGAAAAAATATTCAATGTACTCAGTACTATTATGAAACCAATTTACAATCACTCACACTTTCATATGAAGAATAGATGACAACTATGGCCCAGAAAGGAGGAGGGAGGAGGGGGAGAGGAGAGGGGAGGGGGTAGGTCAGATCAAGGGAAGGTGAATGGTGGGATCACTCCTATGGTGCACAATGCAAGGCTGCATGTCAGATCTATTAGTATAGAGTATAAACGTCTTAACACAATAATTAAGTAAACAAGATGAGGTCTATATTAACCAGTATGATGTAAGCATTCCTAATTCTATATGAAATCAGCACACTGTATCCCATAAATGCATTAAGTATAAATGATCTATGTGTTTGATTTAATAAAAAAAGAAGAAATAAAATAAAATAATTATGAACCTTAGACTCCTTGGGAACTTGCTCATAACTAATACTAAAATACAGAGGGTGCGAAATGAATGTATACACACACATTTTAAGAAAGAAAAAGAAGCTGTACTAAAATTGTGCTACTCAAGTCACATTAGACTTCTGTAATTACAAGAGGTACTCAAACATGATTTGTATTCATCTTTTGTTATCAGTATATATTGAATATCAGCAATTTAATACAGTTTTTTCCTTTATTAAAATGTGTATACATCTTTTGGCACCCTCTGTATACATTTACTTTGATAGAATCAAATTTCAAAAAGGTCATATTTAACCATTCAACAGATACTTTAAGGAAAAGAGTATTGTCTCCTTGGTTGACAGATATAACAAACATCATCATCAAGTTAGGATAATCTCCTCAGTATCTTGAAGGAAACAAATGCAACACTTTTTGCTTTTTTACTCTCTCTAGTATGAAAGCAGTAAAGTCTATCATAGAATATTATATAATCTTAAAAGCCCAGGCTTTGGTCACCAATTCAGAATAGGCCCATGCACAATTCAAAAAGAGTGGAATAGGTACAAAAATGGAAAAACCTGATCTTCAGAATTATTTAAGTTAACCAAGAGAGAAGTTAAAAAAACAAAAAAGGAGGGTTACAAGATCTGTTCATGAACACTTAGTACAGTGGGTAAACTTGGAGAAGGGAACAATTCAAAAAGTATCATTTTTTTAAAAGCCCCTTTAATAATATATAATGACATAAACTCCATTCTTAGTTTTTCACAGCTTCATATTAGATTTAAAATGCCACACACTTTAAAAGGGATACAGCAACATAAATTTCCATGATCACAAGCCATAGAGACAATACGTCCTTACTAGGGTGCATTACAGCAGTTGTTCTTGGACATGTTGGGCTATTAAAGAATATAAAACATTCACCACATGGATCCCACCGTGACTGTTCATATAAACTACATTTTTGTTTTTGCATTATGGAAATATCCAGACCTAGTCTCAGCAATAACCTTTTAAAAATGGTTTATTGAATTGAGCACCCCAATTCAACAATTAGACAAAGAAATTGCAAGGGCAACCAGGCCCCTTTCTAAAGTAGTTAGTGTTCTCCCCATTTTGTAGCCTCTTGCTCTTAAAAACAGTGACAAGGATCTCTAAAAAAAATTTTTTAAATACAAGCTCCTTACTATTTGCTTATATAGCTTTTGAGAATCACTATGCAAAATTTATTTCCACAGTCAAGATCTTAGCTCTCTTTAAGAGTTAATTTTCCTTCTTTTCCTGTGTTTTATATTTTAAAATCAAACTATATACAGGATAACGTACATCGACATTTGGGAATTCTGCCTTCCTAACACCACCATCCCAAAACTTTTCTAAATATATTATTCCAACCTCCAGAAAGTTAACTAACTAGGAAAAACAAAGGAAAAATAAAAAGAGGGCTCATTTATTAGAAGTCTACCTATTCCTCCTGTTTTTAAACCATAAATATTGATAAATCAATAAAACCTTATTGGTTAAATAGACCTTAAAATATCCTCCAATCCAAATGTTTCTTAAGGCAGGAATCCTTTATTTAGAAATTATACCAAATATGTTAGCAAAGTGTTCTGTCAGAAAACAGGCAGGAGATTCCTCTGTAGCTTGAAGAAAAGAGTCCCTGGTATGAGCTGCACTTCAAGGATCTTTGCAATTCTGTGTTTTTGTGTGGGAATGCTCCATTCTGAGGAGGGGCCACAGAGGCAATAAAAGGACTTGTTACTGTATTCAATATTTTCTACCTTTAATTATGTATTTCACTTGTGGAAAATATGACAGACTGACTGAGAGGCAGTTTTCTTTGGCTAATCACATACTCATCAGAACTTCCAGTTGACACTTATGGGTCACCTTTTTTTTTTTTTTTATTGTTGGGGATTCATTGAGGGCACAAGAAACCAGGTTACACTGATTGCATTTGTTAGATAACTTCCCTCTTACCCTAAAAGGTGTGGCACACACCAAGACCCCACTATGGGTCACTTATTAAAAGCCCAAGAAAAAGATTCTTTTTTCCAAGGAATAATTTTAGCATATCAGTTTGGAATAAAACCTTCCAAAATAGGAAGGTAGCAAGTGAATGTTTATGTTACCTACATTATCCTTGGTGGTAAAAAGGCCGAAACCAGCTGAGTGGGTGTTCATCTATCCTTCTGAAGAGAAACACAGTAATATGCAAAAAAATTTTCTAACAAGGCAGTTGTTGTCCACAAAAACTAATTAATGAGATAGGCTATGGAAGCATCCTCTCTGGTGAGACTTCTTAGGCAAAAGAATAGACACCCAGCTTTCTAATATTGTGAAAGTCCTTCTCAGAAGCAGTGGTTCTGACGAAATCACTCATATAATTCCAAATGACCAAAAAATGTTCATTTAATTTCCTAGAACTCTCCAGTGGCCAGAATTGGAGAACGCTTTGTACCTTTCTTTCTCTTTTTTTGTTTTTTTTTTTTTTGAAGGCAAATGAAGCTGAACTACTACCCTGATTCTGAAATCTGCTATTCATCCATGGCCTTTCTTTCCTCTGAAAAAAATTAAGAGTTGACAAAAACACCCCAGGGGCACAATTTTTCTAATACAGAATAATAGACCCTGTCCTATGAATGTGGATAGAAAATATCTGAAAGACAACAGTCATATTTTTCATCTGTACATGTGGCCTGTGACACTGAGGCCACCCAAAGAGATGAGACACCATCTGAGGAGTAAGCCAGACGATCTGCTGCAAACATCTGTAAAACCACATCCCAACTTTACCTTTTCCACCCTGAGGAGATTAATTATAGATTGTGCCCAAATCTGGCTTTTCCATCATTGAACCAAACCCCCCTACTGATCCCAAAATAGAAATTGGTTGACTACTGATAACATTTTGATTTCAAAATAACAAACAAGACTATGAAGAATGGTATCAGAGGAAAAACTAAAATTCAATTTGTGACACATATTCTAAAATATTATATTCTGTATAATGTAAAGGTTTAGATAAAATAAGACTTCCCGTTTGAACCCGCAATCCCATTACTGGGCATCTATCCATAAGAAAAAAAAAACTTATTATAAAGACGCTTGTTTAGGCTGTTTATTGCAGCCCAATATACAATTGTTCAATTGTGGAAGCAGCCTAAATGTCCTTCAACCCAGGAATGGATTGGTAAGCTATGGTATA
>CAUYON010020890.1:0-14413 GCA_963573935.1 Arctocebus calabarensis
CCAACCCAGGAATGGATTAATTAACAAGCTGTGGTATATGTACACTATGGAATATTATTCAGCCATTAAAAAAAAATGAGACTTTACAGCCTTGGTATTAACCTGGATGGAAGTGGAACACATTATTCTTAGTAAAGCATCTCAAGAATGGAGAAGCATGAATCCCATGTACTCAAGTTTGATATGAGGAAAATTAATGACAATTATTCATATGGTGGGGGTGAGGGAAGGGGAGAGAAGAGAGAGAAAGAATGAGGGAGGGGTGGGGAAAGAAAGAGCAGAAAGAGGGAAGGAGCGAGGGGGGTGGGGTCTTGGTGTGTGCCACACCTTTTGGGGGCAAAACATGATTATAAGAGGGACTTTACCCAACAAATGCAACCAGTGTAACATGGTTTCTTGTACCCTCAATGAATCCCCAACAATGAAAAAATAATAATAATAAAATAAAAAATAAAAAACTGAAAAAGGTTTCAGGCCCTACCCCTTAGTATCTTAAGTTATGCAAGCTACCCACTCCTTCAGGCCTCCTCTACTTCATGGGGGCCCTGAGGCCATCTGCCACAGGATGCTCCAGGGTTCTGTTCCTCCTGGATATGACCCCCTTCCTGGACCAAGCAGGAGCTTCTTGAATCCAGGGACCTCCCTACCCTTGTCTGTGTGGCTCCGAGGTGACAACCTCTGGCCTAAGAGTACATGGTATAAGATTTCTTGCTGAAATGGAAATGTTTGTGGCCTTGACTCCTGATTTTTCCACTGCAAGTTTCTCTGCTCTTAACTCTTTGAATTTTTTTTTCACTGTCACCCTAGGTAGAGTGCCGTGGCGTCACAGCTCATAGCAACCTCAAATTCTTGGGCTTAATCGATTCTCTTGCCTCAGCCTCCTGAGTAGCTGGGACTACAGGCGCCCGCCACAATGCCTGGCTACTTTTTAGTTGCAGTTGTCATTGTTGTTTAGCAGGCCCGGGCCATGCTCGAACCCATCAGCCTCTGTGTGCATGGCTGGCGCCCTACTCACTGAGCTACGGCCCTGAGCCTCTCGACTCTTTGATTAAATGTCAAGTAAAGGGGAATCTGTAAGTTGATTTTTCATTCCCTGCGGGTGCAGTAGGGCTCCATTTTAAACGCCCTTCTGCTGTGGTTAGGATGAATATTCAATACCTAAATGATATATTTTGTGAATGGAAATAGTAAACCTGGTCAGACTTTTGCAGGGATCCAGTTATCACTGGGGCTTCTCAGTACTGCCCTGGGTGGTGGGGCGTAGCAACACAGGCAAGGAACTAAAAAAAAATGCTATCAACTAGCAAGATGCAGGTTCATAACTGCAGAACCTATAAACTAGAAGCACCCTCAGAGGTCCTAGCCAATGCCCCTGTCTTAAAGATGGGAAAATTGAAATCCAGGGAGGGCGGCCACTGTCCCAAAACAGGCAAGGAGTGTCACAACTCGCCCCTCGGGTCTGATAGGGTACCAGGAAGAAGACAGGCCACTCCATTAGAGGGAGACCAACCATCCAGTTTGCCTGGGACCAAGGGGATTCCCAGCACCTAGGACTTTCCGTGCTAAACCTGAGATTGTGCTAGGCAAAGCTGACTGTTGGTTACCCTACCCTGTAGGCCATGGTTTCCCTCTCCTCTCTGGCTATAAAACCTTCCAGATAAGTTCTAGAGAAAAAAAAAAAGGTAGAGGGATCTGAAGCACAGGCTATCACTTAAGACCCTCCAGAACTGACAGCCCAGCCTGGGGGTAAGGTGGGCTGGGGGGCCCATGCAGCTGGGACTCTAATGCCACCTAGCCCCTGACTTCTGGGCACATCCCCTGGGTCTCCAGCTTGGCCTGCCTTTGCTGTATTTGTACAAAAGACACAATTTTAAAAATCTTTCTTGGGGCTTTGATCTCTATAAACATTTCTTTAACTTTATCTCTCTTTAACTTTGATCTCTATAAACATTTCTTTTGATAAATGGCAGCATCCATGCAGCATGTATTTTGAGTCATTCTGTTTAGCAATGTGCTGGCGTGTTTCTCTGTTATTTATGGTTTGGGGAGCGCCAGCCAGCTCTGTCCCAGACTCTCTATGTGATCTTAAGCAAGTTCCTCCATCCCTCTGAGTCACACGCATGTATGAAGTGAGAAATGCTGGTCTCTGCCTTGTCGAGTTGCTATGAAAAATAAAGAAACAACTGGAAGGGGCGGCTCCTGTGACTCATTGAGTAGGGTGCCGGCCCCATATACCGAATGTGACAGGTTCAAAACCAGCCTTGGCCAAACTGCAAAAACAGAAAAATAACCGGGTGTTGCGGTGAGCGCCTGTAGTCCCAGCTACTCGGAAGGCTGAGGCAAGAGAATCGCCTAAGCCCAGGAGTTGGAGGTTGTTGTGAGCTGTGTGACACCACAGTACTCTACCAAGGGTGATAAAGTGAAACTCTGTCTCTACGGGAAAAAAAAAAGGAATCTTAAAAAATAAAAAAGAAACAACTGGAGGGCGGCACCTGCAGCTTAAAGGAGTAGGGTACTGGCCTGTATACCAGAGGTGGCAGGTTCAAACCTGGCCCTGGCCAAAAACTGCAAAAAAAAAAAAAGAAAAACTGGAAATTGCCTGGCACATGGTGCCTCTGGATCTAGTTGGTCCCCTCCCCCTGGGTATGGAGAATTTAGTGAAGGCACTGGGGTTCTAAATGGATGGAGATTTAAGATTTCTTCTCCAGAACTCAATGTTGCTGCTAAATATTTAGTAGTTTCTACATACAGCCTTTTCACCAATGCCTCTTTCTCCTTAAAATTCTAGAACACAGCTAAAGTTCTAGCACAGGCTCATGCCTTCTGTATGTGGAACTCAACAGTTGAACAGTAGGGGAGCTAGATGGAGATGGAGTGGATGGCTGGGAGCAGGGCTGGTGGGCGGGGTACCGGCTGGGGCATCAGGAGATGGGACCCCATCTCACATCTGCCCCTCATTGCTGTGATGAAAGCAAGGCCCTTTCCTTTCTGAACCTCTGGTTTTCCCTCTGTGAGATAAGTCAGGGTCACTGATCTTTAAGTCTCTATCTAGGTCTTAACTCTTTAAACCTGAGTTCTCACATCTGGCCCTGTGCTAGATAAATAGCAGACATGAATCAATGTGGTATTTAGCTTGGAACCCAGCAGTCTCTGCTGAAGAAAGAAAATGGCAATAGACAGGCTGGAGCAGATAGAGCTGAAAGAAGGGAAAGCAGGCAGTGGATTTCACCAATATTATCTGTCCAAGATTGCAGGACTCTAGCTAATTGTGAATGATAAGAGCCAAAACCTCTGGAGACTGCAGACTCAAAGAAGTGAATTAAATTCAAAAGTTTGCCTATTGTGGGAGGAGCTACAGCTACTGTTGCAAGAGGGCTCTTAAGTAGGGGAGGTAGTCTGAGCCATGGATAAGAAGAAAGTGTTGGTCAAGGTACATCCTGAGGGCAAGTTTGTCATGGATGTAGAAAAGAACACCAACTTTGGCGGCGCCTATGGCTCAATGAGTAAGGCGCAGGCCCCATATACTGAGGGTGGTGGTTCAAACCCGCCCTGGCCAAACTGCAACAAAAAATAGCTGGGCATTGTGGAGGGTGCCTGTAGTCCCAGCTACTTGGGAGACTGAGGCAAGAGAATCACCTAAGCCCAAGAGCTGGAGGTTGCTGGGAGGTGTGTGATGCCACGGCACTCTGGCACTCTACAAAGGGTGATAAAGTGAGACTCTGTCTCTAAAAAAAAAAAAAAAAGAGGGCGGCGCCTGTGGCTCAGTGACTAAGGCGCAGGCCCCATATACCGAAGGTGGCAGGTTCAAACTCAGCCTCTGCCAAACTGCAAAAGGAGAAAAATAGCCGGGCGTTGTGGCAGGCACCTGTAGTCCCAGCTACTAGGGAGGCTGAGGCAAGAGAATCGCCTAAGCTCAGGAGTTGGAGGTTGCTGTGAGCTGTGTGACACCACGGCACTATACCGAGGGCGAGAAAATGAGACTCTGTCTCTACAAAAAAAAGACCATTGACATCAATGACCTGACACCAAATTGCTGGGTAGCTCTGAGAAATTCTAAGAAATGACCGCTACACTTTGCACAAGATCCTACTCAACAAACTGGACCCACTTGTATCACTGATGATGGTGGAAAAGGTGCCAGACTCGATTTACGAGATGATTTGGTGGACTGGACAAGCAGATCAAGGTTATCAAAGAACTGACTGAGGAGGCTCGGCACCTGTGGCTCAGCGGGCTAAGGCGCCAGCCATGTACACCTGAGCAGGAGGGTTCGAATCCAGCCCGGGGGGCCCACCAAACAACAATGATGGTTGCAACCAAAAAATGGCCAGGCGTTGTGGCGAGCGCCTGTGGTCCCAGCTACTTGGGAGGCGGAGGCAAGAGACTCGCTTGAGCCCAGGAATTGGAGGTTGCTGTGAGCTGTGATGCCATGGCACTCTATCCAGAGTGACAGCTTGAGGCTCTGTCTCAAAAAAAAAAAAAAAAAAAAGAACTGACTGAGTGGGTGGCTCCTATGGCTTATTGAGTAGGGCGCCGGCCCCATATACCAAAGGTGGCGGGTTCAAACCTGGCCTCGGCCGAACTGCAAAAACAGAAAAAAATAGCCGGGTATTGTGGCAGGCACCTTTAGTCTTGAGGCAAGAGAATTGCCTAAGCCCAGGAGTTGGAGGTTGCTGTGAGCTGTGTGTGACGGCACTTTACCTAGGGTGACAAAGTCAGACTCTCTCGCTACAAAAAAAAAAAAAAAAAAAAGAACTGACTGAGCTGCCTGTTAAGCATTCTGACCTCTCTGAAGCACTGGGCATCACACAGCCCAAAGGAGTACTGCTGTATGGACCCCCTGGTACTGGGAAGACATTGCTGGCCCAGGCTGTGGCTCATCATACAGACTGTACCTTCATTCTAGTGTCTGGCTCTGAGTTGGTACAGAAATTCTTCAGGGAAAGGGGCAAAAATGGTGAGGGAGCTGTTTTACATGGCACAAGAACATGCTCCATCTATCATTTCATGGATGAACTTGACTCCATTGGCTCCTCATGGCTGGAGGGGGGATCTGGAGGGTACAAGGAAGTGCAGTGCACAATACTGGAGCTGCTTAACCAGGCCGAGGCCACCAAGAATATTAAGGTTATCGTGCCTATGAATAGGACTGATATCCTGGATTAAGCCCTGCTTCGCCCAGGGCGCATTGACAGAAAAATTGAATTCCCACCCGTCAACGTCTCCAATGTCTAGGAGGCCCGACTAGACATTCTGAAGATCTATTCTCGGAAAATGAACCTGACCTGGACCTGGAGGATCACCCTGAGAAAAATTGCTGAGCTCATAGCAGGAGCATTAGGGGCTGAAGTGAAGGGCGTGTACTTACAAGCAGGCATGTATGCCTCAGGGAACGGCAAGTCCATGTCACCCAGGAAGACTTTGACACCGTGGTAGCCAAGGTCGTGCAGAAGGATAGTGAGAAAAAACATGTTCATCAAGAAACTATGGAAGTGGGCGGTGCCTGTGGCTCAGTGAGTAGGGCTCTGGCCCCATATACCAAGGGTGGCAGGTTCAAACCGGGCCTTGGCCCTGGCCAAATTGCAATAAAAATATAGCCAGGCGTTGTGGTGGTTGCCTGTGGTCCTAGCTACTTGGGAGGCTGAGGCAAGAGAATCACCTAAGCCCAAGAGCTGGAGGTTGCTGTAAGCTGTGATGCCACAGCGCTCTACTGAGGGCAACAAAGTGAGACTCTGTCTCTAAAAAAAAAAAAATGGAACTATGGAAGTAAGCAGACATATTTTGTGTGGATCACTCAAATAAAGCTTGTGGGAAAAGCCAAATAAAATAAAATAAAGTAAGTGTGGTATTTAATGGACATTTGTTTAATGAATTAATATATGCCAATATATATTACTGACACAGACAAGGACTCTGACCCTCCCCATTCTCTTACAGAGGGAGTCTGGCCCCAGCACAGAAATCACTCATTTGCTACCCAGCCCCAATGGCACAGTCCTGAGAAGAAGAAGAAGAAAGGTTGAAGGCCAAGATATCTGTCTGTCCCCTGCCTCCACCACTCCCGGGAGCCCAACTGTGACTTCCTCCTTCCAATGGACAAAACTACTCTTCCAACTTAGCACCTCTGGAAAGTAGCCAAGAAACCCCAACTCCTTCTATCAATACAAAGTTTGCCTATAGAGCAAGGCTACTCGATGAGGTAGGGATGAGCCATTATTGCTAAGGTACCTGCACAAACAACACTGGCAGAGACAGCCTATCAGCCCAGGATGCTAAAGGCCATGTTGGCAAGGATGAGTTCAAGGGCTCTTCCACTCTCAGAGCAGATGGGTGACCTTGCTCTCCAATGTGGGCTTCCCCATGTGAATGCTCATGTAAACTCACTGCAGTTGAACTTCTTTTTTTTTCGGAGACAGAGTCTCACTTTGTTGTCCGTGGTAGAGTGCCGTGGCGTCACAGATCACAGCAACCTCAGACTCCTGGGCTCAAGTGATTCTCTTGCCTGGCCTCCTGAGTAGCTAGGATTACAGGCGCCCACCATAAATGCCAGGATATTTTTAGAGGCGGGGTCTCGCTCTAGCTCAGGCTGGTCTCAAACTTGTGAGCTCAGGCAATCCACCCACCTCCACCTCCCAGAGTGCTGGGATTACAGGTGTGAACCACCATGCCCAGCCTACATTTGAACTTATCACTATTCCAAGGCAAGGCTCTCAGCCCACACAACAGTAACACTGGATGATAATTGGGAAAGAAAGGGATTATTCATCTTCATTCACTGCCCACAGCCATGCCAATTCTTAGCGTGGGAATTTGTGCAGTGGGCTGAGAAAGAATTCTCAACATAAAGATTAGAAAAGTTTTAAAGCCAGAAAGTTTATTTTACTTCTTGAAGGAATGGTACAACGAGAGAAGAAAGATGTGTTGACTCTGAGGACAAATAGCTTGGACTTTTTATCTGGGGTAAAGAGAAAGGACAAAAATGGTTATCATCAGCTGATAATGTCACTGAAACTTTAATACTTGTCTCTGAGGCCACATCAGAAGAACAAAGAGGACAAGTGATTGAGGAAAAGGAAAGAGAAAAATGTTTTTTTGAGACAGTCTTACTTTCTTATCCCCAGTAGAGTGCTGTGGTGCCAAAGCTCACAGCAACCTCAAATTCTTGGGCTCAAGCCTCAGCCTCCCAAGTTGCGTTGACTAAGGTGCCTGCCACAATGCCCACCTATTTTTTTAGAGACAGGTCTCCAACGCCTGAGTTCAAGCAATCCATCTGCCTTGCCCTCCCAGAGTGCTAGGATTACAGGCGTGAGCCACCAAACCTGGCCCCAGGAAATTTATTAATTTGCCAGCAAAGGAAGAAAATATCAGATTCTCATCTGGTGTTTTTTTTTTTTTTTTTTGCAGTTTTTGATTGGAGCTGTGTTTGAACCCACCACCTCCAGCATATGTTTCTGGTGCCCTACTCCTTTGAGCCACAGGCACTGCCCTCAGATTCTCATCAAACTCATTAAATTACCAAATTCCTCCCCCATAAGCAAAAATACAGAACTTTTAAGGTGAGAGTTCTCAGTTTCAAGGTATTGTCCAACTATAGTTGATGTTGATGGTTCTGATCAATCCATCTCTGGAGGGAAGACAATTCATGATCTCCGCTGGGACCTCCCACTGGCCCTGACCTTCCAGGGACCTTGAAGGAACCTCTGGCTGCCCCCGAACTCCACTAGGATAGTTTGAGCGAGCTATCACCTGCAGTACAAAGAACAAAAGCATTTGTCTGCCCTGTCCAACCACTGGCCTGAGCCATGGGTGTTGGTTGGTTTTAGTTCTGGAAAAGCCTGCGAGGCTCTTAAAGAGACAGAAAACACTTTTCCCTTTTTCAGGCTATCCTCTCTGTTACAAAAACTGAAGCAGCTGTGAAAGCGGCTATGACTTTTTTTTTTTTCTTCTCTGTGAGGCTGGCTTATCAGAGTCTTTGGAATATCCTGGCAAGAGAAAAAAAAAAAAAGGAATATCCTGGCAAGTGCAGGAGGTGGGGAAAGGTTATGCTCCTTCTATCATTTTAGTTTTTTTAAGTGTTGTGAAAAACAAACTTTTTTTTTTTTTGCAGGAATGTTGACCGATTAGTTCTAATTTAATAGTGAGTACATGTGTTTGTTTTCCTTTTTTGTGCTACTTTGAAGAGTAGTCTCCAGTTCCATCCAAGTTGTTACAAAAGGTATTAGTTCTTTTTCATGGCTGAGTAGTACTCCATGGTATACATATACCACATTGTATTGATCCACTCGTGTACTGATGGACACTGGGGGCGATTCCACATCTTTGCAATTGGGACTTGTGCTGCAATAAACATTTGAGTGAAGGTGTCTTTTTCATAAAATGACTCCTTTTCCTTTGGATATATACCCAATAGTGAGATTGCTGGATTAAATAGTAGGTCTATTTTAGCTCTTTGAGGTATCTCCGTACTACTTTCCACAGGGGCCATGCTAGGAAAAAAACAAACTCTTAAAGCCACAGGTGGTTAATCAGATAAAGGTATAGTTGTGCGTTGTGATTTTTCTCTTCAAAGGGGAAATTATGTGTTGTGAGTTTTCTCCTTTTTTTTTTCCTGTTAGATCAGCAGTTCTCAACCCTGTGGGTCGCGACCCACAGGAACTGTATTAAAAGGTCGCAGCATTAGGAAGGTTGAGAACCACTGTGTTAGATAGTTTATTAGTCAGGTCACACTGTTACCATTCTTCTTTCTGTTTCCCCTCTGATAATCAGCTCTCTCCACATCTGGAGCTTTTGCTCTTACATTAGTTCTGCCTTTCCAGGACATTCTGCCCCTTATCCCCTAACCCCCAGTGACAATTTTCAGATCTCAGCTGAAACAGCACTTCTGCATAAGGGTCTTCCCTGACTCTAAACTAAAGTAGGTATCCCTGCCACATTTTTTTCTTGGAGTTCTCTGTGCTTTTCCAAAATAGTACTCATTGCCATTGATTGAACTTTCTTTGTATTTTGTTTTTCGTTTTTTTTGAGACAGAGTCTCACTTTGTCGTCCTGGATAGATTGCTATGGCATCACAGCTCACAGCAACCTCAAACTCCTCGGCTTAAACCAGTGGTTCTCAAGCGTCCTAATGCCATGACCCTTTAATACAGTTCCTCATGTTGTGGTGACCCTCCAACCATAAAATTCTTTTCTTTTTTTTTTGTAGAGACAGAGTCTTACTTTATCATCCTCAGTAGAGTGCTGTGGCATCACACTGCTCACAGCATCCTCCAGCTCCTGGGCTTAGGCGATTCTCTGGCCTCAGCCTCCTGAGTAGCTGGGACTACAGGTGCCCGCCACAATGCCCGGCTATTTTTCTGTTTTGCAGTTTGGCCGAGGCTGGGTTTGAACCTGCCACCTTCGGCATATGGGGCCGGTGCCCTACTCACTGAGCCACAGGTACCGCCCCCATAAAATTATTTTCATTGCTACTTCATAACTGCAATTTTGCTACTGTTATGAATCCTAATGTAAATATCTGATATGCAGAATAGTCTGAAGCGACCCCTGTGAAAGGGTCGTTCGACCCCCAAAAGGGTTGCGAACCGCTGGCTTGAGCAATTCGCTTTCCTCAGCCTCCCAAGCAGCTGGGACTACAGGTGCCTACCACAACGTCCAGTTATTTTTTGATTGTAGTTGTCATTGTTGTTTGGCAGTCCTGGGCTGGATTCGAACCCATATGTGGCTGGCACCCTGCTGAGCTATAGGTGCTGAGCCAACTTTCTTTCTTTTTGTGTGACATTAAAGATTGTCCCTACTACATCAAGGGGTTATGGGATGAGGTCTTACTTTTTCTTTTTCTTTTCTTTTTTTTTTTTTTTTTTGTTATAGATTCACACTATGTCACCCTTGGTAGAGTGCCATGGCATCACAGCTCACAGCAATCTCAAACTCTAGGGCATAAGCCATTCTCTTTGCCTTGGCCTGCCAAGTAGCTGGAACTACAGGCGTCTGCCACAATGCCTGGCTATTTTTTGGTTATAGTTCTCATTGTTGTTTAGCAGGCCCAGGCTGGGTTCGAACCCGCCAGCCCTGGTGTATGTGGCCAGCACCTTAACTTCAGAACTACAGGCGCCAAGCCATCTTACCTTTTTCATCATTGTATTCCTAATATCTAATCATCTTTTCATTTCTTACAGTCTTTTTTTTCCCCTTTTCTGGTATTACTATAGTTTCACCAGCTTTCTTTTGGCTATTACTTGCCAGATATATGCTTTTCTGTATTTTAAGTCTTTCTCTTCTAAACAGTATATGGCTTGATTTTGTTTTATTTTTTAGTCTGTAGTTATGAATTCTCAACAGGGAGCTTTCCTCCAATTCTGCCCAAAGTTAATGTTAACAAGATACATTTCCTTGCTATCTGCCTTAGCAGGTTGGGTTTTTCTAGCTATCTTTCACTGAAGGTGTAGTCTTTTGGATGTTACAACTTTTTCTGGGGAGAGTTCTCCTGATCTTTTTTTTTTTTTAATGTTAGGCTGATTTATAAGAGCTGCTTTGGGTAGTTACAGTTTGTTTACAATGAGGAGTTATCTAACTCTGAACATACTGTACATGGCAATCACAACTCATCACAGCAAGGGTGGTGCCTGTGGCTCAAAGGAGTAGGGCGCCGGCCCCATACGTCGGAGGTGGTGGGTTCAAACCCAGCCCCGGCCAAAAACTGCAAAAAAAAAAAAAAAGAACTCATTACAGCAAGATCTTAAACCACAGCTGAGGTCTGCTTCAGCCGACACAAAAAAAACACCAGAGAACAGCAGGGGAAATATCAGGATGAAGGTGGGTGTTTTTTTTATTATGAAGGAAAAAACTAACTCCTCAGCAATCTTAACAAAGGAAAAGAGTATTTTGCACTGGGAGAAGATGACAAGATACAAAATCACAAGTGTTTTTGCCACCAGCCCTGTCTCTGTCTCCTCCATGAGCAGAGGTGAAAGGACACAGTTGAAGCAAATAAGCAATTACGTAAAATTACCTAGAAACCCTACAGATTTGATTAAAATCTAAACTTCTATTTTGTGCTTAAAAAAAATTTTTTTTAGTATATCAAAAGGCCTGCTTTAGTGACATGCTATTCCCATCAGAAAATACATGTATATCCCCTGCCAGTAACATGCTCAAGTTGACCAGCCAACTCATTTCTACACCCGTGTTTGGACAAGTACATGTATCTTGCAAAACAGAGCCATGGCGATCAAGTGACTCCTATTTAGCCTGCATTCGCCTGTCAATTTATCAGCACCCACTTCCTCCAGAGGGTGTGCAGGGCAAAGACCCTGAAATGGTAATGAGGAATTAGCCCCCAATTACCAACTTTCTAAGCACCGCTTTCCCCACCTCCTCCTGGAAAGGAGATGCTTCTCTTTACTTGGGCTCCCTGTGACCCAGATGGTTTTCACCTTTAGAAACACAAACAATCCACACACCTATATATAATTTTTTTGTTTTTACATTTAAATATAAAAATACTACTCTGCTTTTTGTTATAAAGGAGGACCAAGCAATAAGAACCTTTTCTTCTTCTTTTTTTTTTTTTTTTGAGACAGAGCCTCAAGCTGTCACCTTGGATAGAGTGCAGTGGCATCACAGCTCACAGCAACCTCAAACTCCTGGGCTCAAGCGAGTCTCCTGCCTCCACCTCCCAAGTAGCTGGGACTACAGGCGCCTGCCACAACGCCTGGCCATTTTTTGGTTGCAGCCGTCATTGTTGTTTGGCGGGCCCTGGGGCTGGATTCAAACCCGCCAGCTCAGATGTAGCGGCTGGTGCCTTAGCCCGTTGAGCCACAGGTGCTGAGCCGAACCTTTTCTTCTTTTAAAGTAGGGATATCCATCAGTTTACTCTGAGCTCTTTGCTGAGGGGAGGCATTTAGCCCCAAGCAAGGAAGTGTGGCCGGTGACCTGAGACAGAGGACATTTCCCTCCCTGATCTCTAATCTCTATTTTCTCTAATTCCCACTTACAGTAGAATGTTGGTTATAATCTCTTCCAACTTTTCCCCCAAAGTAAGCCCTAACCTAGAGTAAGCCAGGTCTTCCTTTTTCAGCTAACCTGAAGAAAAAGTCCTCCCCCTCCGGCAGACGTGCTCCGCCAGATAGCTATGCCTATGGACAAACTCACCCCATTAAGTGGAAGTAGTGGTTACGCCCCTCCCTGCCCACTAGCACACTAGAAAGCTTCAGTGATAGGGGAAAAAAAGGAGGGGGGTTGCAAAGAGATTAAGAACTTGACCCCTCTATCTTGGCCAAAGGAAACAAGATTAACTGGGCATGAGAAATATAAAAAGACCTTGATATCCCAACCTTTTGAGTTACAATTGGGACAATTGGGAGAGGGGGGAAGATTTGGAGTGGGATGGAGAACCAGAAGGGGCTCAATGGCTGAAGTCTAGTCCATTTAGTTTTTGTACTGGAAGGGCTCATCCCCAGTTTCATTGAGAAGACATGTGCGGATGAGGGCTTCCGTCACCGAGAAGGGGTCGCAGTTGGCAGAGGGACGACGATCTTCAAAGTAGCCCTTCTCCTGGCCAACAGTCTGGGGAATGCGGATGCTGGCACTACGGTTGGCTACACCAGCGGAAAAGTCGTTGATGTTGGAGGTTTCGTGGAATCCAGTAAGGCGCCGGGCATTGTCCAGGCCCCCCTTGGGATCGTAGGCGCGAATGTGGTACTGGTGCCGCTTGCTTAGTTTCTCAATGGCCTCCTCAATGTACCTAGAGGAAAGAGAAGATGGAAGTCTGATTGTGTCACCAGAAATGCTCTTCTTAGGGCAGGAGCAGAAATGGACCTAAGGGTGAACCTCACCAAATCACAGCCCCAACAGAATACTCCATGAGGATATCAAGTGTCTTGTCACTCATGTGTCCCAGTACTCAGAATCATGCCTGACAAGCTTGAAGTATTTGTTGAATAAAAAGATCCTAATCTTGGGCAGTGCCTGTGGCTTAGTAAGGCACCAGTCCCCTGCTGCAAGAAATAGCTGGGTATTGTGTAGGTGCCTGTAGTCCCAGCTACTCAGGAGGCTGAGGCAAGAGAATCGCCTAAGCCCAAGAGCTAGAGGTTGCTGTGATCTGTGACCCACAGCACTCTACCGAGGGTGGCAAAGTGAGACTGTCTCTTAAAACAAAAAAAAAGAGGCTCGGCACCTGTGGCTCAGCCGGCTAAGGCGCCAGCCATGTAAACTTGAGCTGGCGGGTTCGAATCCAGCCTGGGCCCGCCAACTAACAATGATGGCTGCAACCCGAACAAAAATAGCCAGGCGCTGTGGCGGGCGCCTGTAGTCCAGCTACTTGGGAGGCAGAGGCAGGAGACTCGCTGGAGCCCAGGAATTGGAGGTTGCTGTGAGCTGTGATGCCACAGCACTCTGTAACAGCTTGAGGCTCTGTCTCAAATAAAAAAAAAAAAGATCCTAATCACTTGAAAGTCTCACCCATAAGCATTAAGATTATCCACATGCCTGCACTATTAATTTAGTTCTATTTTTTTGGTTGTTGTTGCAGTTTGGCCAGGACCGGAATCGAACCCACCACCCTCACTCAGCATATGGGGCTAGCGCCCTACTCACTGAGCCATAGGTGCTGCCCTACTAATTTATTTATTTATTTATTTATTTATTCATTTTTGAGACAGAGACTCAAACTGTCACCCTGGGTAGAGTTCCGTGGCATCACGGCTCGCAGCAACCTCCATCTCCTGGGCTCACGTGATTCTCCTGCCTCTTCCTCCCAAGTAGTTGGGACTACAGGTGCCCACCACGACGCCCGGCTATTTTCTATTGCAGCCATCAGTTGTTTGGCGGGCCCTGGCTGGATTCGAACCCACCAGCTCAGGGGTATGTGGCTGGCGCCTTAGCCGCTTGAGTCACAGGCACCGAGCCTAATTTAGTTCTTAAAAGATTTTCAAAGACATAGACTGTCTGCTGTTCCCTATGTTGCCATCATTAACTCTATTCCTACTAGAGTATTACTTAGTACTTTTCAAATGGGAATAAAATGATAAGAGGATTAGAACATTTTCGAAGCCAAGATCAAGAGCTGAGGTATATATATGTTTAGACTGAAAAGTCCACCTTACTCATCCCTGATACAAAGACTTGTCAAGGCACCTTGCAAAGGAGTCTCTGCTGAGATTGGTAACTCCATTCCTGAGCTTTGTGCCACAGGAGAACAAGGCTGGCCCCAGCAGAAGATACTCACTTCAGACCATTCTCCTCCCGCATGGCTTTGGTGCTGAAGTTGGTATGGCAGCCTGCACCATTCCAGTTCCCAGGAATGGGCTTGGGATCAAAAGTTGCTATCACTCCAAAGTCTTCACACACACGATGCAAGATGAAACGAGCCACCCACAGATGATCTCCCATGCTGACTCCTTCACAGGGTCCAATT
>CAUYON010020891.1:0-13897 GCA_963573935.1 Arctocebus calabarensis
CATCTCTGGTTTTGGGATTTTGTCATGTAGGCTAATCTTACTGGAGTTAGGTGATATCTCAAAGTAATTTTGATTTGCATTTCTCTGGGAATGGTGAGCATTTTTCATGTGCCTGTAGGCCGTGCACTTGTCTTCTTTAGAGAGAGGTTTCTCTTCAAGTCCTTTGCCCACCATGAGATGGGATCACTTGTTCTTTTCTTGCTAATACATTTGATACAAATGACTGCTTTCAGCAGGAACTGAGTCTATGCTTTATTAGCCAGTAACTAATTACTTCACTGAGACGTTACTATATAACAAGCACTATAATACACAGTGTGACAATGTAAATTAGTAAAGTTCTGTGTGAGTTGAATATATGGTAGGTTCTATCATGAAATAATTTTGGCTTTAAATCTTTTTTTTACTTTTTTTAGATTTCAAAATATTGGGTAATACACGTTTTAGTTATAAAATTTGTTTTTATACAAATTGAGTCACAGTTATAAGTGTGCCCTTAACCCAAATAGTGTGCACTGTACCCATTAGGTGTGAATTGACCCATCCCTTTCTTCCCCCCTCTCCCGCTTCATTTTCATTGAGTTTTACTTACATACATATATGCAAGTAAGTGGTGATCAATTAGTTCCAATTTAGTATTGAGCACATGTGGTGTTTGTTTCTCCATTCTTGTGATACTTCACTTAGAAGAATGGTCTCCAGTTCCATCCAGGTTGTCACAAAAGATGCTAGACCACCCTTTTTCATGGCTCAGTAGTATGGATAGAACACATTTTACTATTCTATTCATGTATCGGTGCGCACTTGGATTGTTTCCATGACTTTGCGATTGACAATTGTGCTGCTACAAACATTCAAGTGCAGATGTCCTTTTCATAATATGATCTTTTTTCCTTCAGGGAAGGAAATTGTTGAAATGACAGAAATAGAATTCAGAATATAAGATAGATGGGATTGAAGAGAAAGTAGAAAACCAGAAAAAGAACACCCAAATTTTGGCTTTATGTTAGAGAACCTAATGAATCAGAGTTTAGATTAAAAGAGAAAATAGCATAGTTTAGGCTAAAGTAATTGAGAAACAGTAAAAACAGAGCCAGGAGTTGATAAAATCCCTAAAAAATGCGTGAAATTTGAATAAAGAAAAGGAAGGCCATGTCAGGCCAAAGGAAGAAAATAAAGAGAGGCACTAAAAATATCTTCTTATACATGTAAGATATTCTTTTAGGGAGTAATAAGAGAGTGTTAGCCACATAGAGCAAAGTCAAAGTCTGGAGAGTCTTTCCACGGGGAAACTGAGGGAACGGGGAGAAGGATTATAGCATAAAATATATTTCAGTGACTCTCACAAGCCAAGGTAAAGTTTCTACAAAGTTTCTGTTTCATGAAACATACAGTAAATGGCATTTGCACAGCATGGTGGGGTAAAGATATGAGGATGTACATGGGCAGAAGTGATTATCTTGTGGGATTCCAGCTGCTCAGATCCAGCCTGCTTGTCCCAAAGACAGAGGGGATGAATACTCTCAGCACATCTGGACCATCAGATCAGGGGAAGACTGTGTGGAAGGGCAGGACTAGAACACACTGAAAAATCTAGGGTTGCTACTAATTTTGTGTGTTCTTGTTCTCAAGGGAAATAAAACTGTAGACCTCAAGTGTGTCCCTGAAAGATGACCAGATGAAATGAAATTTTTTTTGTCAGTTGAGCTTTCAACAACATTCTAATGAAATGCTTGCCTTATTCTTTTTATAGAGAAACCTCTCTCTAGACCCATAGCTTGTCTATACA
This sequence comes from Arctocebus calabarensis, assembly GCA_963573935.1. NCBI lineage: Eukaryota > Metazoa > Chordata > Mammalia > Primates > Lorisidae > Arctocebus > Arctocebus calabarensis. Next base: position 1,790 of record CAUYON010020891.1, read on the forward strand.
AGTTGTCTATACAACTTGTCATGTGGTCAGATGGTTTCATATAGAAGTGGTCAGTGATACAGAAATGAATAAATTGATTGGTTAACTTAATCCAAAAATGTGCAAGTAAAAAGTGTGTTCATGTCAGGGTCATTATATGATTGCTGTAGCTTAATCAATAAAGTCTATTAATCCATTGTATCAAATCTAGCAGATTCTTGAGCTGTCTGTGTCAGCACCAAGGGTAACAAAGTTAAACAGGAATCTGCAGAATTTCATCTTGACCCTTCATTTTAAATATGCAGAAAAAAGACAATTAGTGAGGTGAGATGGTAAATGCAAAGTGTCTTAGCAAATTTATCAAGGCAGGGGTAGAACCCAAGTTTCTTTATTCCAGTGCAGAGCTCTTGACGGGATGCTACACTAACTCCTGGGCAATTTTGTATAAGTCATTGTATTCTAAAGGTTTAGTTGAAGCCAGTGTCATTCTACTCCACTATTTTCTATTTCTTTCTTTTTTTTTTTAAATGGGGACATAACTCATTGTAACCTAGAACTCCTGGGCTCAAGTGACTCTCCAGTCTTAGCCTTCTGAGTAGCTAGGATTACAGGTCACTATGTCCAAGTAACACACACACACATTTTTTTTGTAGAGTATATACACACAGAGACACTCACATATATATATAATATACATATATATGTATGTATATATATATATACATATAATATATAGGTATGTATATATAATATACATATGTGTATATATACACATATATTATATATAATTATATAATTATTATAATATATTATATATAGTACAGTATACACACACATATATGTAGATATATATGTGTGTGTGTATCTATATGTGTGTATATATATATATTTTTTTTTAGAGAGACATTTTCCCACTGCATGACTACAGGCTCAGACTGATCTCAGATGCCTGGGTTCAACTGATCCTCCCACCTTGGCTACTCAAACTTCTGGAATTATAGTTGTAAACTACTCTTGCCCTCCATATTTATTAGGATAAATGAAAGCAAAATATATATATCAATAAGCTTTAGCAAAATATTTCTGTCTATCTTAAGTGTCCTGGGCACTTTTTCTGAATATAAAATAAACCACCATGTAACAACCAACCAAATATTAACAGTTAAAAGCAATTATCTGTGTAGCTAATGACTCTGTTTGTTGGCAACTTGAATGAAGCTCAGATGGATGGTTCGTCTGGCCCCATCTGTAGTGGAAGCTGGTTGTTCTGATGGCTTTACTTGGCATGGCTCATCTCAGTTCACATGCTCTTGCATCCTTCAACAGCCTAGACAAGACTTGAGAACATGGTAACTGGGCAGACTTCACAGAGAGAGAATGGAAACATACAAAGCCTCCTGTGGCTTACACACATGACTAGTATAATATCTGTATACTATCATTATCATCACACTGTGGCCTAAAGAAAGACATAAGACAAGACCATGTACAAATGGAGGATAAGACATTCCAAATCTTGATGAGAAGTGATGGAAGTCAGATATTAAGAATATAGCTACAGGGAGGGGTAGAGTAGAACATTTGTTCAAATGATCTCCCATGAAGAGAAGACAGCATTATAAATATCCCTGCTACATTTACAATATTGGAAATAAGCCAGATTAAAGTTGAAGCCAGTGCTTTGAGTCTACATTAACCCAAGCCTTTTGAACAATAAGGTCAATCTCCTTAAAGGTACAAGGGGGATAAAAACAGACTAGTGAAAGTAATTTTAGAAAAGCAAAAGACATTAGCAATATCAGTGACTGAATAGAAATTGAAACCAACAAAGTAGTAACCAAAATAAAAATGCCGGAAATATTTTCATTCTGTATCCATGGCCAGCCCTCCTCAGTCTTTGCTGATTCCTTTTGCTCACCAGCCCTGCAATACGAGGCTATCCTGGCATTAAGAGTCTGTCCTTGGAATTTTTCTCCCCTGCCTCTAACTCCAGTTGACTCTCAAACTCTGTGTCATCAGTCTTGTTGCCTTATATATCACCAATAAGCTGAGGCCTGTCAAAATTAATTTACCATCTTAGAGCTTTCTTCTAAACACTAGATTTTTAAGCAACTGTCTATTCTACATTTCCATTATTCACTTAAGCTCACCATGCCCTAAACTAACCTACAGAATTAATTATTTGTACTAAAACATAATAAAATCTTCTCTAAGATTTTTCTATCAAAAGTATTTTCCACCCAATATTCAGGAAAAAACTATTTGTTTCTTAAATCCCTTATAGTCATCCATAAATTTTCTTGTTTTGTTTCTCCTTCCAAAATTAACCATAAATCTGACCACAGTTTACTAATACATGGTTCTGTCCAAATAAAATTCTCCCTTATATGCAATAGTCTTCTACTGTTCTGCCTAATTTCTACAGCTTATCCTTCAAGGAATGTGAACAAATATGTAGGTATTTGACAAAATGCTTAGACAAAATTCCATGTTCAGCTGGGCTAAATATTCTTTTAAATTCATATTTTATTTAGGTATTAGAAATATTCTATCTACAAAAACATTAATGTTAATTTTTCCAGTAAAACCTGGATGCCCAGAAAACCGAGGGGAAAGAAAACAGAAAAGTAAATAATCTAAAATAGTGTGTTTTTTAAATTCAAAGTTGTCAGAAAGTACACAGCAACCTAATTTTGGACTGTATTTTATAGATTATAAATTTTTCAGATGGCAATTAGCTTTAGCAAAATATTTCTGTCTATCTTAAGTGTCCTGGGCACTTTTTCTGAATATAAAATAAACCAGCATAGGTATTATCTAACCGCTTCCTTTTCTATGTAGCATCAAAAATTTAACACCCCAAATATTTTCTCCTCTATAAATTACTGAATAAAGTAGTTAAGACTGAGCTATTATTTCTATTCATTTGAAAATTGATGCTGTACAGATAGAGACTGGGCTCTTTTCTTTTCTTTCTGTAAGCAGCTAAAGAAAATGTTACGTTTATAGTTGACAGAACCCAAATCTGATTACATTAAATGCTTTTCCTACTTGCAAAGACAAGACACAGGAGAATGCCTTCTGCCTTGTGATTTTTCTAAATTATGAGATTTACTGAAAAACTGATAAAAATAGCTTATATTTCTTCAAGTTTTACTTTATAGTCATTTAATTATGTGATAGCATTACATCTTTTCTTTCCTTTTAGATACAGAACCATGCTACACTGCTCTGACACAATAAAAAAAAGAAAACTAGTACTATTGAACGTAGCTTCTGGGTTGCCAAAATTCGCACATTGCAGAGAGTAAACCAAGTCTACTTTGTTGATAAGATGTCAAGGTCCTTAACATGGTGAGCATATTAAAAAGGGTGATTCTGCAGAAAACATATCTGTGAACCTTTAGCATAACCTTACAACATAATACAGAAATAGCCCTGAACAATAAAGAGGCATCCTTGCTCCCACCCCCACAAAGAAAAGAAATAGATAATTTATGGCAATAATATAGTTACAGGAAATTAATTACTGCTTTCAACAACTAGAGAAATGAGCAAATATATTAATCAGTGATTCTCAGACATTGGACAATGGCCATAGAGGACTGTGATAACTGAAGGAAGGGAAATCAGATGAGCTCTACAATTGTTTCAGGTTATTGTGTGGCCGAAGGAAGAGTCTAGACTGTATGGAAGAGATTGTGAGCCTAAATATTATGGGTCTCATTGTGGGTAAGAGACAGAAATTAGTGTTCATGGAACATAAAGTGACTAGCATTTGTGGAGTAGTGGCGAGAACTACCTTCAGAACTTTGTAGACACACAGGAGTTGTACAGAGCTTTAGCTGGGCGTTTATACATAAGTGAGAGGAAATTAGCTGAGGTTAAGTAAAGAACTACTGGAGAGGAGTAGACAGGACAATTTCCAAAGGCCACAAAGACCTAGAAATAATTTAAGATTCCCCAGACCCAGAAGGGCTTGTTACAGGAAAGGCGTCCTATAACAAGGGGCATCAGGTAGATTCCTCGGAAGATAATACCTTATATCTGGGAGCTTGATTAGACCTAGACTGAAACACAGTCTGGACCCACATTAAAAGAATATAAAGGCAAGTCTCAAAGGGATCAAGTTGAACCTATGTAACTTCACTACGCACCAGAACAAAAATCTAATATTACTAAAAAGAAACAGCATAACCCAACATTCAACAATGTGATTCACAATATCTAGTATCTAGTGAACACATTGCCAGGCACACAAAAAAGCAGGATGTTATAATCCATACCAGGAGAAATATGTCAACAGACACAGAACTAGAAATGACGGGGATAATGGGAATATTCTATGATAAATGTGTGCCTTGTGTTCTGGATGGTAGAGAAAAATATAAGTACAATAAGAGAAATAGAAGATACTGCAGTACCTAGAGATAAAAAAACAATATGTGAAATAAAAAATAAGCTGAAAGAGATTAACAACAAATTAGATGTGGAAAAGAAAAAAACTCTGTGAACAAAAAACACATCGCAATACAAACTACTCAAAATGAAGCATGGAGAGAAAGTCCACAGATTTGGAGGAGCATCTGTGACTGAAAAGACAGTATCCACTAATCTAACATACATGCAATTGGAAGCCCAGAAAGAGATGAAAATGAGGAGAAATGAAATAAATATTTGAAGATATAATACCAAAAAAAAAAAAATTGTCAAGAACATCAATAAAGCCTAAATGGAATAAACATGACATGCCAAGCAACAGTATCATCAAACTGCTGGAAAGCAGCTATGGATAAAAACTGGAAAATAAAACAATTTCTTTAAAAAAAAAAAAAAAACACACAAGTCATGGCCATTCGTTAGAATATTTGTGATAGCAATCGCCCTTATCTTCTGATTTCCAAAGAAAGAAACACAATTCTTGAGGCACATTGGGCAAGGTAAGGGAGGTTATAGAAAAGAGAGAAAAAATATGTTTGGGAAGTTATAGGAGAGACTAGGGGAAGATAAAAACAATCTCACATGATTTTATTTTCTAGTTCTCCAAATTCTAGCATAACTACAGGGTTTTAGAGGACCAGAATCCCATAAGGATTATCTAGTTCCATGCCCTTGATCTGTAACAGAAAAAATGGGACAAAAGAAAAGAGACATAACTCAAATGAAACAGCTAGATGGTGCAGGAAGAAAGCCATAGCTCAGTTCTTTCTTTTAAAAAAACCCACAATTTTTGTTTTCATGTTTCCCATTTACTTTATCAGAATCATCTGAATGTTGTCAATTGGATACTTAAACGAAAACCTTGATCCCAGTTCATGCTTTAAAAGAAAAAAAAATTAGCCTGAGATGAATCATGTACTTAATGGAATAGGAAAGGATCATTTGAATAAGACATAAGAAGAAAGAACTATTGAAAGTTGATAAATAGCTTTAATGAAAATAAAGAATTTTTATTATAAAAAGACATGATAGTAGGAAAACCCAAAGCCACAAATTTAAAGACTATATTAGGAATACATATTTTGGATGATGGACTTATGTCAAGAACAAGTAGTCCCTACAAATTAGATTTGAAAAAAAAAAATGGGGACAAGACTGGAGCAGATACTACAGAAAAACGTGGGTATTCACCTGGCTAATAAGTATATGAAAAGATACTTGATATTGTTACTCATCAAGAATGGTAAATTTAAGCCACAATGACTTATTCAATGTAATGATATATATACCATTGATCCTAGCAATGAAGGCCTTAATGATTTGCCTCATTAAAATTCTCAAAGATTCATAAGGAAATAAGTATGAGCATCCTCATTGCAACATCACATGTGGTGGCAGGGAGTAGGAAGCAGTCTGGGTTTCCTGTAGGAGAATGGTACATAAAATATGGTAGATGCAATGTGCAATCACAAAGTACACACGGAAAATGAACAAATCTTAAAAATATAACACATTTCAAAATAAGAAGCAGAATGAGACACATAACACAATTCCTTTCCTATAAATTATGTACAATAACATAATAAGGCATTTTGCTGAGGCACATACAATAAAATACATATTAAATATAAAAGAATATTTGAGGGGCAGGGGAGCAGGACTGACCTAGGTGCTAAATATAAACAATTTGAAAAAAAGAAAAAAGGAAACGGCTTTGCAAAGACAAATGATAATAATATACCTTGAACTGAGAAGGGTGATTAATTCAATGCAATCAACCTGATGTCCAAAAAGGAAAAAGAGAAAAAAAAATAAAAAACTAACACAGAAGGCGAGACCACAAAGGTGAAAGGTGTAACAGTTATATGAACATCAAATAGACAAGGCAGTCTGCTTTGTTTCATTTTTCTAAGCATCCCTTTGCAAACCGACACAGAGATCCAGCAGTGAAAAATGAATGAGGCTCTGTGAATAAAATACTGTGTTTTAAAAATAAAGCTCTGTCTTACTTCTCCTTTGATTTCTGGGGCAGGGTCACAATGTGAAGAGTAACATGATTCTGTTATTTGTCCAGAAAGATCCTACATAAAATTCTCCAATTTAAAGTAGAAAGAAACTTAGGGCATATTTAGCTCAATCATCTCAATTTAAAAGCACAAAAATAGTGGGTCATGGTTCTAAAGTGACTTGCCTAAAATATACAGTAGTTGAGTAGAACAATTGAGACTAGAACTCTATTTTCTGCCCTGCCGTGTACAGTTCCTGCTGTTTTGCCCCACTGAGTCATTGCCCACTTGAGGAGCACACCACATACAGTACAGACTGCAAACTACGATGGCAAAACACTCAAAGATCCATAGAAAATCGCATCTCAATTCACCTGACCCTTTTAAAACCAGATTCTCGTCAATTGATGTGGGGTAGATTTTATTAATAAAAAAGTATTGTTTTAATATTTAGCATTGTTTCAAAACTAAGACAGAGAGATTGTATCTTTAAAAGATGAGTACTCTTTTTGCCCTATGTAAATAATTAAAAAAAATTCAATTGCATTATACTTGAATGAAATATTTCATGGTCTCCACTTGGGACCTGAAATCACATTATTTGTGAACATAGATAAAGAGGGTACAGAAGAGTCTGACAGATTTGTTATTACCCTAAAAAAGAACGGGGAGTTATGCTTTGGGTTGGTTTTCTTACTGTATGCCACTTTAAAACCTAAAACCTAAGCGATAACAGTAATAAAATAATAATCAGCATTATCATCCAGTCATTGATGGTTATGTTAATTTAGGTCTACCTAATGAAGATCCTCAATTTTTAAAAGATAAGGTGTTTTTTAAGTACAATTTTTAAAAGATAAGTTTTTTTAAAGTACCTATATAGAATATGTATTCACTTGCAGAAATGTATAGATGGAAAGAGATATTGTGTTGTCTCCCCTGGCATCTGTTCCAGCTCCTTCCCATTGTAAAGTGACCACAGAATTTATGTGGGATTAACCTCATTCCTTCTCCAGAGCTGATCTCTGAAGTAAGCATATCAACTGGCTGCTTCTTTTGCCATTATTATTTGCCTCAAAATGGGCAACAACCCCTAATCAACTCAGCTCATTCAGTTCAAGCTGTTTTTCTGACCATAGTTGCTGACTGTGGTTGGCCAGATCAAATTAAGATCAAGAACTTAAATATGCCAGTTTAAGGCGCTTTTTTATAATGCCAAGGCTGTGCACACGTGTGGGCTAAACTTGCAGGTGCCATTGTGCTTTATGAAGCAAGCCATAGTGAGGATGAGCAAGGACATCACACAGACGGAAAGGCAGATAGAGCTGGGAAAACATCAGACAACAAGAACCGTGACCATGCCCAAGGTCACTCTACTCTGAGGTTTTCTATTTGATGAACCAATAATGCATTACATTCATTGAAAGGGCCACACCTATGGGCCATATTGCAAGGGTACATGTCAAATCTATTAGGTCTACAGAATAAACATCTTAATACAATAATTGAGTAAGTGAGGTGAAGGCTATGTTAACCAGTTTGATGTAAGCATTCCAAATTGTACATAAAATCAGCACATTGTACCCCATAAATGCATTAATGTATACAGATATGATTTAATAAAATAAAAAGAAAGAGCTATTTGAATATTTTGGGTTATATGAAATAACAATAACCCGAGATATTATTTCTGAAATTTTACTATTCAGAAATAATCACTGTCAGCAGTTTGGTTTAGAGACTCCTAACCTTGTGTGTGTGTGCACACACACGCACACACACACATTCACATGCATGTCTGTGTCTGTGGGTGTTTGAGTTAAAACATTTTAAAACTAAGTTAGGGCTTTTTTCTCTCCCCCTCTGTGTGTCTCATGTCTCTCTCTCTCTCCTCGTTAATGCTGTCTTGCAGCATCCCCCACCAATAAAGACCTTTCGTACAAAAAAAAAAAAAAAACTAAGTTAGGAATCAACAATACGTACAAGTTTGGAACCTTTTATGTTGATGAAGATATGAATATATTAGCATGTCACTAAACTAAAATTACATCATTCTTAATGGCCTTATAGTATTGCATTATATGTTTGTGCCATAATTTATTAAAGCTAGCCTTTGTGTTTGGACACTAACATTTTTTCCAATTTCTTCCTATCTAAATATCAGGAAAATAAACAACCTTGTAGCTATATTCTTCACAATATGTATACTTATTACTTTTGAATAAATATCAAAAATGTAATGATCATAAGATTAAATACTATGAATAACCCTAAGGATTGCTGTGTGCTTTACCAACTTGCCCTCCAAAGAGGCAATGCACCCTCAAAAAATAACAGCCCCTATTTCAGTCTTTCTTGCAATATACAATTTTTCTTAGTAGCAAAATATTGATACAAATTTCTCCAAAGCTATGAAAGCTATAATTGTACATATTTTAAATATATTATGATTAATATTGAAGTTATTAATATAACAGGTATTTTTAAAAATCCATCATACCTCCAGTGATTTATTTTGTGCCAGCCACTTTTAAGCTTTTCCTAATGTAATTTTCACAATGTGTCTAAGAATTAAGTTTTATGAACTTCATTATAAATAGAAGAAAACAGATTTAGATGCAAATATGTTTTCTGACATGGCATAATAAATTGCAAATCAACTCAGTTTTACTAACAATCTCTAGAGAGCAAGAGAAGTCAGAAGATGCCCTGTAAACGTCCAACCTGGGTGAAAATATAATGGTGGCCCTAAGTTTTGTCATAGGGTTACATCAAGATATTCATCTTGCTGTAGCATCCCATCCAGATTAGCATGTGTTCAAGATTTTCCCTCAATTTTGTGAATTATCACTAATAATAACCACATTCAATTAAGCCAAGATATTCCCATAAACCTTAATTTTTCACTTGCAGCTCCTATGAATGCAAGTGTATGAATCACCTGAGCATTAAATATAATTCTCAATTTCACACAGGGTTAAATCTGAAAAGAGACCGCAGATAAGATATCTTTCATTCACTATATGGTTTCCGGACAAATGTTAACTAACCCACCTCTTACATGGAAAGCACACTGGCACTCACTGATAAAACAAAGATACAAACAGGAAGGGTCAGCTTGCTCTCTCTGATCCCAGATGGTGGTAGACAAGTATTTGATGTCCCTACCAGCCATGTGGTGCTCCAGATAGCGTGTTCTGTGGCTCTTGCTGTGGACTATGAGATGTGCCAGGCTTCCAGATCACATACAGATGGGATCAGTGGGAAATTTGGGAAATTACTGGTTAGCTGTATATAAAACATGGACTGGAAATAGAATCTGAGCAGTCCAACTGGTCACAATTGCTACAATTTTTCTGTCATGCCTTAAATGCTAGACATCAAAGACTATTTGATGGTTTGATAATAATTTTTGAGTTTGTAATAAGCCCTTTCATAGTCCATGAGCTAAAAAGTAAAGAAAATCCATTGTAAATGAAAACTTAAATACTAAATTTCCTTGTTTGGAGAAAGATGATAGATACTTAGCTTGCACAAAATACTTATGAACATTTACTTTTTATCAGAAATACCAGTGATCCTATCTCAACACACAGATACAAATACACAGAAGAAACATCAGCCTTTACCTCAAAAGTTAACAGTAATTTAAAGAAAGGTGTACCCCAAGACAGCAATTTAAAATGGGAGCTGAAAAAGGTTCTCCTTCTCACCCTGTGATGCATGGTTTTTCATTTAAACCCAATAACAATTTGTTTAAATTCATCTTGCTAATTTTTAATTCCAATATTTTATATGCAGAGATGAAAAGTCAATACATGGCTGTCAGTGCACTTTGAGAACACAAAATGCACTTGTGAACAGTTCAGCAATGGAGTTTTACTCCAACTCCTCACGTGCTTCAGATAGAAATCAATCAATTCCAACAACAGTTTGATTTTTTAATGTAATTTATGAAACCAATGTAAAACATTTCAGAATTCATTCTGCTAAAGGTGAAGGATCTCACATTGCTGTCAATGCTTTCAAAATGTAAAGTTTAGCAGGAAAGATAAAACTAGTTCTATAATATAACATAAATTTTGCTGGATCATAGTCATGAGAAAAACATTTGGACTAAGTGTGACAGATTATATTACAAGTTTTCTGTAGAATAATATAAGCCACCATACCATAAGCACTTCTCACAACGTGACCTTGGCATTTATCCCCTGAAGTGTTTGGGGTCTATGCCCCCTGCCTTATATATGGGCAAATGTTTGTTAATATTCTATTAGAGTATGCTACTTCCAAGTATACATGAGCAAAAAGCCATGATTTCAGCCATTTAGAACAAGGCACCTGCTCTTATTATCTCCCATGCTCTTAGGAAAAGCAGATAAGTTTTCTAGCCCATTCAAGGAGACCACCTGATAAAGTGACATATAGATATTATAGGTACTAGCTCAGTAGAGGTCCTAAATGACAATCAGCTTCATCCAGATAGCTCTTAGCCTCTGGCTGTTGCCTTATTTCAAACTTTTAAGCCTTTCTAGCTAAGACCCCACATATTGTGGGGAAGGAACAAGTCATATTGCTGTACACTGTCCAAATTCTTGCTTCAGAGGGTCTGGGCACATGACAAAGTTGTTGTTTTATGCCATGAAGTGATGGGGTGATTTGCTATGCAGTAATAGCTAACCAATACATTCATAAACTGTTAACACTGAAATTAATTATAGTGTACATATATTCAGAATAGTTGCTGAGCAAGCTTTGATAGTCTACAAATTGAAATAGATGCTATAGTTGTCAAAAATTTACAAATATATGTATAGAGTAAATAAAATATAAAAATATAAAATTTTATGAAGGAACAACTGTCTTGTAAGGTGGTATGTATTTTCTCTCTCAATTATTCAGCACAATTTTTTTTTAATTTTCTCTTTAAAGAAGTACTTCTGAAATTAAAATGTCTGTATAGGGTAAACCTTTTACCAAAAAGTTCTCTAAATGTAAGTTGCCTTAAGTAGTGTTGAGTCATTTAGAAATTTGTAAATATTGAAGATGAGGCTTTCTTGTAAATAGAAAGATATTGAAATTTACCACAAAACAAGGGTGGAAATCTTAAGAATTATCTGAGAAGATTTTCAATGGTATAAAATTTAAGGTACCAAATTCTATAATTAAACTTTGGAATATCTTAAATTCTGAAGGAAAATATTTGGATAAAGATTCTATTTTGATTGTAAACATTTATATTCTGAATCATCATGGAATTAAAATTAAGAATTCTGCACAAATTCAGTAGCTTATGCCTATAATACTGACATTTTAGGATGCTAAGGCAGGAGGATGGCTGAGGCCAGGAGTTCAAGAACAGCCTGGGCACAATTTTAAGTTAGCTACATGTGGTGGCGTGCACGTGTAAGCTGCTACTTGGGAGGATCAGGCAGGGAGGATTGTTTGAGCTCAAAAGTTGTAGGTTATAATGAGCTATGATTATACCATACCCCTCCAACCTGGGTAACAAAGTGAGACCCTGTCTCAAAAAAAAGGGGGAGGGGGAGTATGGGTGGAGGGAGGGCAATTAGTGGGATCACACCTACGGTGCATCTTAGCAGGGTACTGGGGAAACTTATTAAATGTAGAGTATCAATGTCTTTATATAGTGATCAAGAAAATACCATGAAGGCTATCTGTA
>CAUYON010020895.1:0-21049 GCA_963573935.1 Arctocebus calabarensis
CCTAAGAAAAGAAAATATAGGATCCAATATATAAAAAAGGTAATAAATCCCATTGGTCATATACACTGAAATCACAATTTTTTTTTTTTTTTGAGACAGAGCCTCAAGCTGTCACCCTGGATAGAGTGCTGTGGCATTGCAGCTCACAGCAACCCCAATTCCTGGGCTCAAGCGAGTCTCCTGCCTCCACCTCCCAAGTAGCTGGGACTACAGGTGCCCGCCACAACGCCCAGCCATTTTTTGGTTGCAGCCGTCACTGTTGTTTGGCGGGCCTGGGCTTGATTCAAACCCGCCAGCTCAGGTGTACGTGGTTGGTGCCTTAGCCCATTGAGCTACAGGCGCCGAGCCTACTTTTTTCTTTACATAACTAAAAACATACAAGATCTCATGATTTCATAAAAATTATTAGAAAGTACTTTAAAGTCAAACAATTTGACCTCCCAACCAATTTTTAAAATAAAAATTCCCAAAAAATCTAGACATCTAGTTCTACATCTTACCGAGACATAAATCTGTATTTAGTTTCAGCTGAAAATTATCTATTAATTTATTTAAAAATGCTATTTGCAAATAAACTACTACACATTTTAAACTTCCAAAAATCTTGGATTTTTAAACCAAAAACACTATGGCAAAAATCTTTAAAAATGGCTTCAAAGGTGTTTAAACACTGAGGTTGGATTTTTTGTTTTTTGCTGAAAATGAGGTTTTAGAATAGGTTGTGAATTTTATTTATTTATTTTTTTGAGACAGTCTCACTTTGTTGCCCTTGGTAGAGTGCCATGGCATCCCAGTTCACAGCAAACTCAAACTCTTGGCCTTACAAGATTCTCTTGCCTAAGCCTCCCAAGTAGCTGGGACTACAGGCACCCACCACAACACCTGACTGGTTTGTTTTTTCTTTTTTGGTTGCAGTAGTCACTGTTGTTTTTTTAGCAGGCCCAGGCTGGGTTCAAACCCACTAGCCTTGGTATATGTAGCCGGTGCCCTACTCACTGAGCTCTGGGTGCCAAGCCAGGTTGTGAATTTTAAAGTATCTGATAATCCTGCAGCTGACTCCAGTCAGAAGACATGTGAGTAAATAGAAGACAAGGAAAGCCTCGTGTAGACAGTCCCACAGAAGAGAAATCCACAGCCCTAGGCTGCACTTTGATGTTCCAACTCATTCCACTAAATCTCATCACTAAGCTGCAACATCTGTCACTTTCATCTATCATTATCAAAAGTAGAAGCCAGGCAGGGGGCAGTAGCTCACGCCTGTAACCCCAGCACTCCTGTAATCCTAGTACTCCTGGAGGCCAAGACAGGAAGATCACTTGAGATCAGGAGTGGACCAAGACAGGCTTAGGTCAGGAGTTGAAGACCAGCCTAAGCAAGAGCAACACCCAGTCTCTACTAAAAAAAGAAAAATTAGCCTGGTGTGGTGGTGCACACCTGTTGTCCATCTACTTAGGAGGCTGAGTCAGGAGGATCATTTGAGCCCAGGAGCTTGATCACTTGTGACCCATGATGACACCACTGCACTCTAGCTGGGACAACACAGAAAGACTCTGTCACCAAAAAAAAGAAAAAAAAAAAAAAGCAGTAGCCAAACCAGTATTCAGGTACCTTATACCTACTCTAACAGGAATATCAAAAAGTAATTTAATCAGAACGCATTTCATGCTTTTATGTCCCTGAACATATAATGATTAGGGTAGTAAGGAGGGGACAGATGTTCCATGAAGTCACCATGCGAGGGGTGAACAGATGCTCCAGCACTGAGATCATTGGCCTACTAAAAATCCTCAACTGGGGATAACGTTTCCCTTCCAGAGATAAGAAAGCTCAAACTGGGGTCTTGAATTGAACACAGGCTGCGGAGGAGAAGCAAGTTTTTCACATAAGGAGACTGGAGGTGGAGTCAGAAAGCCATTACACAGCCCACCCATATCCAATGACCAGGGCCTGGGGAAAGCAGGAGAGGGGAGGAGAAGCCACCTCTCCTGGCCTAGAAGGCAATGCTTCTCCCAGGGCAGGGCTCTGCACAACTGGAGGCACATCCCTGACTTGGCACGGCATTCCCATATGCAAGGAGTCAGTGAATGGCTAGGGTGGAGCGCAGGGTGGGGGGAAACAGAGACCACGACCAACCACAGCCTGAAACCCTCCTCCCTACTCCTATCTCACCCACTAGGTTGCTTTTAATCACTGCTGTTGCTTGGTAACAGATTTCAGCAGATTTGAAATGGATTTCTTCCTCCCACTGCCTCAATAAAAACAAGTAGGGAAGCAACCAAAAGATAAGGCAACAGAAGGAAAAGGGTTTGGAAGATCCTAGAAGGCCAGAGCAAAGTGGCCACAAACGCCAAGCTCCCTGACGCCACCTACTGGTGAGATCTGGTACAGGCCCCTGACCCTCTCAGAGGCTGTCCTGTGGGGTGACAGAGACAGTATCATTTGACTGGCAATCACTGTGAAGGGCAAATAAGATAAAACATGGCAGCTTCTACAATGCCAGACATAGAGAAATATTTGTTAGATACGCGAATGCTCAGAGACATTCTTTCTGTCACCAGTTATTTCTGGGATTAAATACTAACACCTACCCTTTGCTGAGACTTTATGCTGGGCCCATGCTAAGCCCATGACACATACCCCACTGACATGCCACAACATGCTTCAGCAACTACATCTCCACCATTTTTAAACAGATGGGTAAACTGAGGAACCAGAGAATAAGTAACTTGTTCAACATGACACAATTAGCATGTGATTGAGCCACAGCTCACCCCGCGTCTGACTTCAAAGCCTACATTCACCACTACTATGACATACAGCCCTGGTGGTATTTTAAAAGGTAACTGAGCCTCACGTCCCACAAATTCAAGTCCAGCCACTAAAAGGAGCATGGAGAGTCAGCCCTCTAGGTGTACTGTTCCAGGCGATGGGAGCTCTTAGTAACTACGCAGGCCTGCTCACATCAGCTGAAGCCACAGCCCTTCTGAGATCTCAGCTGTTTCCAAGAGGCACCTGGGATGTGAAGAAACCCCACAAAAGCCAGAAGGTAGCACACAATTTCGCTCCCTGGCTGAATGTAGTTAGGGACCTCAGCCTATGATAGGGTGCTCTTAATAGCCTAGAGGGCGCCTGGGAAGACTGGCTCCTCCCTCTGCCCCCCCCCAGGCCTGCTTATACCTCCCCAGTTCCCAGAAGACAAGACCAGAGTTCTTAGCCACAGTAAGATGAAAAGATGTTCAGCAATCAGCCACAAACTAGGAAACAACAAGTGAGCCACTGCCTTTGGTTTGGAAGGGCCAGAGGAGCTGCCCAAGTGAAACAGCCTGGGATAAAGAGCAGAAAGGCAATGCCAAACAGATTCATTTATAGGATGACTATGGAGGTCCTGGAGTGCCAGGCCTTCTGGCTAACAAAGCAGGACATTCATGAGCAGGCATCAAAGAAGAGCTGAGAGAGAACACAAGGGAACAATGAACATCCTACAGACCCGGAAGGAACCTTCCAGAAAGGGAGACCAGCAGGGAGAGCCAGGCATTAGTGACACGTGTGAATTGACGTAAAAAGACATGAACTATTATAGAAAAGACACGGGCTTGACTGGTGAAAAGTTACTGGTGGTACAGACATGCCAAGAAATGCTGGGCCATAAAGGTGGCTGACACTGGGGCGTCCAGGCTCCAGGCTTGGCTCTGCCACAGCTATTCTATGGTAGATCTGAAAACTAATCTGGGCTTTGCTTTCTTTCACTGTACAGTGGAGGATAAATCCCTGCTTCATCACGAGGCTCGCATGAAGACCAGATGAGACGACAGACACAAAAGCACTTTGTAAGTGGTTAGGCATGAGGCTGCGATAGGAACACCTGCCATCTATGAGGTCCTGCCCAGTGCCTCCAGCACAGGCTGAAGTGCAAAGGCGGGGTCTATGCAAAGGTCACTGGGCAGGCGTGGCTACTTCCTGCTGGACCTACAGCAGGGATTGTCTTCCCATCCACTTTCCCCTGACCCTGCTCCAGAGGAGAATGGAAAATAAGATCAGTTTAAAGGCAGCATTTATAAACAATGAAGAAAAAAATAGCTGAAAGCAGCAAGATTTTTCCCCTCTTATTAGCTCCTGTCCAAAAGGAAACAGTGTTCTCTGCTGCTGCTTTGTTCTCTCTCTGTCTAGTGCCACGGGGTCATAGGTAAAGATATGATGGGAAAGGCTGGGGATAAGGGTGGGAGATGGAAGAAAACCCTAGAGAAAAAGAGTCTGCACTGAGAGTTTGAAAATACATCCCACAGTCAGGTGCAGAACCACAACAGCAGGAATGCCTGGGTTGAGGTTTAAAAACATTAATATATCATCAAAAAGTATCCATTTTCTTCTTCCCTTCATGGCCAGGTTCTCTATAGGCTTATGTAAGGCAGAATCACTAGTTCTCAGATATGGAACTTGTCTGACCAATGTGAGACACTGGTGATGGTTTCCATGCTGAAAGATGGGTTTCCAAGTTGCAAAGTACCTGTTGACCCCACAATTATGTCTCCTATTGTTGTACCCCTGCAATCCCTGATGGGGCTTCCTGCTGCCTGGGAATTGTTGGCACCCAAGGCTTATCTGCTATTGCTTTAATAGCTGTTTATTTATGAGAGATGACATCCAAAAAGGTACATGAGGAAGATTCCAATCCATAAAATTCAGAACAGAACTTGCTTCTCTACTGTGCTACAGACATTGAAGTTTGGGAACTCATCACTGCTTCCAAAAGCAACCCTCGAATGTTTGAATCACAAGCAACACATTGCTGCAAGATACAAGGCACATGTCTGTAAGACAGAGGTTTAAAAGATATTTACAAAACTGTCCATCAGCTTCCATACACAGTGCTGTCCAAAGCTTTGCAAAATTGGCTGTGTATTATGCAAGACACGTGGCAAAACACTTCTTCACAGCATCCCTGGGAAAGAAAAAACACAAAGATGAATGGAACGTCATCACCTCAAAGGCCCTCCTTTAGAGTTTTCTTGGTACCCACAACAGCAGCTACAGAGTAGATGGCACCCAGACTGAGGAGGTCATGCCCACTTAGCATCAAACCACAGCTTCAACATTTATTGGTAGCTTGATCCTGGGCAAGTTACTTAGTCGGTTTGAGATTCACATCTCAAACTTATCTGTAAAAGAGGGTTGGTTGTCCCACTTACCCTACAGATTGGTCGTAGGTATTAGTGCACTGCACAGAATAGGTATTTGATAAATAATAGCTAATCAGTGGAAAAGATAAAGTATAGGCTATCAGAAACCAATAAATTAGTCAAGACTGCTACATTTTAACATCAGACATAATCACAGAAAGCATTAAGTCAAGTACTCACAAAGACCTTTCTTCAATGTAAGCAGGCAGCAGAAACTTTTTTTTTGTAGAGACAGAGTCTCACTTTGTCGCCCTCATAGAGTGCTGTGGTGTCACAGCTCACAGCAACCTCTAGCTCTTGGGCTTAGGTGATTATCTTGCCTCAATCTCCCAAGTAGCTGGGACTACAGGCACCTGCCACAACACCAGCTTTTTCTTTTTTTTTTTTTTTAGGCAGAGCCTCAAGCTGTCACCCTGGATAGAATGCCGTGGCATCATAGCTCACAGCAACCTCTAATTCCTGGGCTCAAGCGAGTCTCTTGCCTCCGCCTCCGAAGTAGCTGGGACTACAGGCGCCTGCCACAACGCCCGGCTATTTTTTGGTTGCAGCCATCGTTGTTGTTTGGCAGGCCTGGGCTGGATTCGAACCTGCCAGCTCAGGTGTACGTGGCTGGCGCCTTAGCCTGTTGAGCCACAGGCGCCGAGCCAACACCAGCTATTTCTTTGTTGCAGTTTACCTATGGCCAGGTCGAACCCGCCACCCTTGGTATATGGGGCCAGTACCCTACTCACTGAGCCACAGACGCTGCCCAAGCAGGAGAAACTTCTTAAGGGACATCTTTCAGGAGCTCCCTAACACAGAAAGCTCTCTATGGAAACAGAATGCTTATCAACATGCTGTAGTAGCCCTACACAGGTATTTCCCCTGTGAACAAATTACTGTTCTATCCGAGGAACATCTCCATTTCCAGCCCACACCTCACTGTGGAGCACGGCACCTGTTCCTTCTGTGCTCTCAACTGTGCTTGCGCTAACCACAAGGGAATCACACAAGGGAGGAGGGAGTGGTGACATGAGCAAGCCCTGCACTTTAACATCAAGATGATGCCAGGCAGGACCTGTTCACATACACTCAGCATGATAGTCCAAAGCGATGCAAGAGAGAGATGCAATAGAGAACAAGAAGGTTTCTATGGCCACATGAGTCCCAATCATGGCTCCTCACAGAACACTGTGGGAAAAGCTATTCTAGGGGAGGTTACAAATACAAGGGGCAGGGTAGAACCTAGCTTTGTAAAATGTCCTTACTATAGGAAATTTCCATTTGCTCAGTACATGAAACTCAAATAGAATTACATTCTCCTATCAATCAATTGTAGGTAAGTTGTTCACATGCCAATCCAGATCAAACCTACAGCCTTGAAGAATGACACCACCAGTAAGACCTATGCAATTGCACTGGGCCCTGTACTTAAAGGGTCCACATTGAGTTTAAGGCGTTGATGTCACCATTTGAAATTCTTATATCATTTCCTAGCAAGAGGCCCACATTTTCATTTTGCACTATGCTCTACAAGTTATGTTGCTGGTTCAGCCACCTATATATATTCAAATGTTGATGGGCTGGTCAATATCTCATTAGACACTCAGCTGTGATAGGCTCTGGCTTACTTCACATAAAAATCTAGCTTTCTAACTCATCCCTGCACATAACCTTTTTTAGACCAGCCACCACTCCCCAACAAGGCCCGGGTCTGCTTGAAGCATTTCCTAACTGTTCCACCCTCCTAGAACCTATCCACAAAGCCGCCCTTCGTTTGCACAGTGCCCAACCTTTGGCAAGTTCAGCTTACTAGCTTCTCATCTAATCAACCCTCAGCACTTTCAGATCACTCTCAGATCACTCTCAGCAAGGGAGTTGGAAGGCATAACCCCTGAGATCCCTCTTCCTCCTTCCCAGGTCAAGCATAATTTTTCACTTCCTCCATACAGTTAAGGAAAAGCTTGTTTTTAGTTAATAGGTAATAATAACAAAGAATGGAAGTTAAATAGCTATAGTAGAATAGGGTCAGAGACAAAGATCATGTGGCTAATTGGAGAGGGACATCATGGAAAGAGGTTCAGGGCTGGAAGAGGCCTCTGGGGATGATCAACTCCAACCCGGTCTAGTTACCAAGGCGAGAGGGGTCAAGAGAGTTGCCCCAGGTCACACAGCTAATAGGAAGCTCTGGTCCTCCAGATGCCCTGGCCCTGCTTACTTTCCCCCTTCTGAAACTCTCTCATCAGGAGATACTTACTACAAAAAAATAAGCACAAATTGAAATCCCTCCATTGCTTGCTCAATGATATTCAAAGGATAATCACCTTAAAAAAAAAAAAAAAAAACCTACTCCAAGCTACAGGTTAAAAGACAATCTGCATATATACACTAGGTGTCAGAGTAAAATGTTCACAGCATCATGAACTGGTGGACCTGGGTCGATACCCATCATTAGGTGCGCAATTAGGGTGAGTGGAGGGATGACCCTTAGCATACTCATCTATGAAACAGATTTATAACATTTGCCTGTTAGGCTCAAGAGATTTTAGTAAGGATAAATAAAATAGCATGTACTCTCTGAAAGCACACTATAAATTAAAAGGCCTTATGCAAATATATCACTGTGCTTAAATGACAGAAATTATACTTCCCAATACATAGTCAGTCTTACCTTGCATATGGTATGTAGGAGAGGCTATACCTATAATGAAAAACAAACGAAAGATCAAATCAAATGAAGGGAGTAGATTATTACACAGTGGGATGGATTTCTGAGCTGTAAGAACACCTGCAATTACTCAGACCCTCTCCCCTGCTCAGCCAGGGGGAGGCACACGTGTACAAAAACACCCACACATCCACTGAGGCACGTGTGCAGTCAGCAAAAGTTCACGTGCAGAGAAACTCTGTGACTTCAGCCTCACTGGGGTACGGCTTTAACCAAATCAGCCAGGGCCAATCACCTAAAATAAGAAGATTCCAGATATCCAGATGGCATAGGTGTCCTATTCTGAAAAAATACCAATTAAAATTTCAATCAATTGAACTCTTAACATTTTTCAACTCAACAGAATTTAACTTCTATCCATTTGAGATAAATTTTCTGTTCTGCTCCTGTTAATTTTAAAAGAAGATAAAGAGAACACAAAAAGTAGAAAGGAGCACTACCAACTACCCTATGCACGAAAATTTTACAAAGGTATGATTCTTCAAAGACCCTCAAGAGGCTGAGACAGGATTCCTGGAGTTCGAGACCTACCTGGGCAATATAGCAACCCATCCTCCACTCTTCTACCTAGCACCTGAAGGTCGCTCAATTCTCTGGAGCAGTGGTTCTCAACCTTCCTAACGCCACAATGTATTTTCATTATTACAAAGGGGTTGCAACCCACAGGTTGAGAACCAGCTGCTCTAGAGTTTATTGTTACACATTCGGCTACATCGTGTTTTTTTTTGTTTTCTTTCCACAATAGATCAGCCACACATACATACACTGAACCTGTTCTAGCAGACACCATCCCTTGACAAACTCTGAAAGTATTACAGAAATGTCTCAGGAGCTGCAGATTCCACACCTGCCACTTCCCCTCTGTCCAGCACCAAACCTTGATGCTGTACAAGTTTGAAAGCACCATCTGGCTTCAGAAAATAATGTCTCCTGTAGCTCTTTCCCCATGTTGGGCTCTTAAGTTATAATTCCCTAGTCCTCACTTGAATCACCAAAAGCCAACAGGCCTCCAGGGCATGTGCTACAGCCCACAGCCACACGGTTTTCCTTTTTGTCAGTGACTCTTCCTCATCTCCCACTGACAATTCACTCTTTGTCCTTCTGTTAAGTGATTCATTCCCTCACAAATTTAACACTCATTTTTTCTTACCACTTTTCTATTTCCTTAGCATCTTATTTGACTCACAACTCCTTTTACCAGCCCTCAAAATACTTTGTCTTTGCACTCACTGACTTAATAACATTTGTAATGTTGCAAAACCAACCATGAGCCCAGCAAAAACAGGACAGTAGGCAAACAAGCAGCCACTCAAGACCGCTAATGCCACCTGTTGGAAGGGGTGTCGAATCAATGGGCTTTTGCTCTGGAGCCTGACTACACCTGCATCACTGAGAATTCTTTTAAAGAGCTCCTGTGTTTTCCCCAATCGTCCTACCCACAACAGGTGGGTTTTATCTCCTCCAGCTCCCTCAGTCAGAGGGCTATGTGGGAGGGGACTGTTTAAAAGGTTACCTACCACGTCAGTGCCAAAGACTGCAAAATGCAGAAGATGAGTGCAAGTCCCTTGTTATGCCACTGCAAGAAAAATGGTATGGTTATGGGAACGTGTGTGACAAGGGGTACAAGCCAAAAGGAGTACAGAAAATAAACATACACACTTACCCAAAAGGCAGAGCACAGGGTAAGTGCAAAACACAGCTATAAGAAGAAAGGGTACAGAAGTTAATGAATACAATGACAACACAGCAAAAAAGAAAAGAGAAAAAAAAAAACCTGTAAGACTTAATTCATGACAAACTCAACAATAATACCTTAGGCTGCAGACACTATGCTTATCAAAGCAATCAAATACATCCTTCATTTTGAAGCAGTTAACCCACCTAAGCACCCATGTTTGGGAGAAGAGTTAAAATCCCCAGGAAATCAAATTGGCCAATAAATATTCATGTAGATTAAAAAAGGATGCTCTTCTAGTTTCAAGTGTTCTCAGAATCTCTGCCTAGCAAACAAAATCACATTTCTAACCCACCCATCTATCCAGTCATCTTTTCATTCAAACACCCTAAAGTAAGCTTAACACAAATCTCTGTATTTTTGCTTAACAGAAATCTCTACATTTTAACTTCTGCCAATGCTAGTCTGTGGAATAGAAAGTGCATATAAGGACAAAGGCTAACATAAGATGTCAACCTCACGGTCAGCAATCTATTATCTGTTTACATGTCACCTAATACTTTCCCTAAGGCCCTTCTTAGGAAGTTCTTTCCACAGAGACTTGTCCAGGCCACTGACATCAGCACTGGCCAAGAACAATTGGTGCCTGAGCCGGCCACCATGCCTTTCCTCTCCACCCCTCTGTAACACCAACTACTCAATGAATATGTCCTAAGTACTTTCTGTATGCCCAGCATTGTGCCCGATGCTCTGAAACCACACAAAACAAACAGCAAATGTGATCATGGCTTTAGAAAACTTACCTATTTGAATAAATGAGATGTAAGCAAATGAAACTAAAAATAAAAGTTCCAAAAGTTGTGATACTGATATTAATTATATGGTGACCTCCCTGTTATCTGGCACCCATGGGGATCGATAGACTCTGGATAAATATAGTTACTAGTTTTGAGCATTACTATTAAAAACAGGCCTAACTAATTCTATACTCCTTACTATACCATACCATAAACTGTACTGACTTGATATTAATATTGAAAAATACAAATTAAAATCAAATTAAGACAAATAAAGACAAACTTCACATACTGTAACACAGTTTTACTGTATTATAAAATAGCTTTGTAAATAGTGTAGAATTTCAGTTAAATGGCAGTCAATACACTTTGCAACTTCACTATTTTTTTTAACTGCAAGTAACATACATTAGCACTTAAAACCATTACAGAGAACACACAGGAACTCTGGGAGTGATGCACAAAGCAAGGCCTTACTGATATCATGGAGCCCCAAGTATAAACTCTGATTTTTCTTTTTTCTTTCTTTTTTTTGGCATGCCACAGGCTGGTTGCTTAAGTTCTGGATAGTGGGGAGTTTACGTAAGAGAAGCCCAGAAAACGTGGTCTGGGATGATTTTAATGGCCACATGAAAGAAAATGGGCTAAAAATGAGAGGCATTCTGGGCTGATAAGACAGGAAGATACAACAAAACTGAAGGCACTGTTGTCAGAGCAGGGGACATGAATGACAGACCATAAGGAAACCAATCTCACTTTAGGAAGACTGATGAAAACAAATAAACATGATCCAAAGTCAGACACGGAAAAAGAAAAAGGGGCCCATTCTAGAAGACTGGATGACCACTCCGGAGAAGGAGTGTCCTGCATTTCTGAGTTACTCCTGCCAAGCTCTGCCTGTGCAAGGCTTCAAGTGCCACCAAGGTGTCCCTTCCTACCACCACTGTCAGTTGGGCTAATTTGACAAGCAACGCCCTCTAGAGGTGTCTCCTAGAATTGGTAGGACCTTGACACCAAGTTGAAAGGAGGACCGTGGTAATTACTAGATGAAGAATGCTTCTTTTGCCATTGAGATTACAGGAATTGGGTAATAAATCAACACGAAAGAAAAAGGAAAGAAGACCTCAGGTTTAAAAGGGAAAAAATTCTATATAACAGAAATAAAAACTCTCATTTAAGAAGTCTACCAAAAAGCAGAACTTACCAGCACTAGGATCGTTGCAATCAAACGTGTAGGTTCAAACATTCGTTTCAGCTGTTTCACTGGTCCCATGAGGAATATCGTACTAAAAGGCAAACACATTTGGAAGCCATTCAGACCAGACTAGGCACACTGGGTCTGCCCCCAAGATCTCCTGTGGCAATAAAAGCTGAAAAAATAGCTAGTATTTGAAAAGCTCTAACTCTGTGGCAGGCACTATGCTAAAGGGCCTTGTATGCATTATTCTCATTTAACCTATCAACAACTTATGGAATAGGAACCAGTACAATGAAGCCCAGGGGGTATCTTATCAGGGGCCACCCAACTACAGGAATAAATGACAGAGCAGGGTTGTAAATGCACGTGGGTCTGACTCTATAATCACATTCATACCACTAGGTTAGATGGTCCCAATCTCTGGAAGGTGCTATCTTTTCTCCCTGACAATCTACAAAAGGAAACAAAGCAAAAAGGTTCAGGTAATTTATTTATTTTTTTTTTAGAGACAGTCTCACTTTGTCGCCCTTGGTAGAGTGCCGCGGCATCACAGCTCACAGCAACCTCCAACTGTTGGGCTTAGGTGATTCTCTTGCCTCAGCCTCCTGAGTAGCTGGGACTACAGGCACCTGCCACTATTTTTTTGTTGCAGTTTGGCTGGGGCTGGGTTCGAACCCGCCACCCTTGGTATATGGGGCTGGTGCCCTACTCATTGAGCCACAGGAGCCGCCATTTATTTTATTATTGGGGGATTTATTGAGGGTACGAGAAACCAGGTTACATTGATTGCATTTGTTAGGTAAAGTCCCTCTTACAATCCCATGTATTTATTTTTGAAACAAAGAGTGTCACGGCATCATAGCTCACGGCAACCTCAAACTCTGGGGCTCAAGCAATCTTCTTGCTTCAGCCTCCCAAGTAGCTGAGACTGCACGTCACAATGCCTGGCTATTTTTAGAGATTGCGTCTCACTCTTGCTCAGGCTAGTCTTGAACTCCTGAGCTCAGGCCATCCAGAGCACCTCTCAGAGTGCTAAGATTTCAGGTGTGAGCCACTGTACCCAGCAGGCTCAGGTAATTTAAGAAAAGAAAAACCAAGCTTAGCTTGATTATGTTATAAAGTAGAACATTTCCTTTTCTTTCATAATTTCCAAGGAATAATTCTAATGATAATGTTATCTGTCATTTGTTAAATGTTTGCTAAATGCCAGATATTACCTTATTTCACCCCCCTCAACAACTTTGTGAGTACAGTATTTGAGAAAAGTTTTAGAGGCAACATTAAACACCTCTGATGGTCAGCATTTTACTGTTATTTATACTGATTATAAATTAAGCTTTAAGAAAGTGGTCAGAGTCACAGATTCAACCATCTGATGAGCACTTCCTGCCAGACAGAGCAAGGTTTGAGTACAACTAGGGACAAGTCAAGACACAGGCACAGCCCCTGTCAAGTGGCTTGCAGACTTGGAACTACTCAGTGTGATAAAATGCTACCTGCGCTGCCAAGCAAGTATAGATGGGATACATAAAGCCCAAAGAAAAACAGCATCAGTTCTGGGAGGAGGAGGAAATTAGGAAAAGTGCCATGTAAGAGGTGACTTCTGAGCTAGGTCTTGACAAAGGATCAAGTACCCCCCAAATCAGAGAAGGTTTAGATAGGACACACTCTCGGCAAAGAAAACAGCCTGGACAAAAGCCTGAAGACATTTGGAGACTAGCAAGAAGTTCAGCCTGACTGGGAGGTGTAGTGGCTGGGAAGCAGGACCCAGGTGAGCCAGATCTAAAGGGTCTTGCCTGTGTGCATGCTGACAAAGCTAGACTCCATCTGTAGAGAGGGAACAGGCAGCCACTCAAGGGGGTAACACAGCTGCAAACAAATGGCTTCACAACCCATTGGAAAACGGTCTGGAGAGAGACCAGAGAGGAGGCAGAGAAACCCAGCAGAGGCACCTTGTTTGGGTAAGAGGTGATGCAGGCCATAGATAAGACCAGCTCAGATAGCACCTTCTCTGGGAAGCCCTTCCTGACTCCTGGTCTGGTCAGGTCAGGTGTCCTGAGCATCTCTTTCCAGGATATCCTATTGTGTCAACAGTTTTATTACGTGACCTGTGTCTGCCCAGCTGACCAGTAAGCTCCATCAGCAGGGACCAAGTTGTACTTATCTTTGTATCCTCACAGCCCAGCACAGAGCATGATCAGTGCTTATCCAATGGGCTTGTAAGTCAATCAGTGAGGGATGAACAGTCATGGGAACAAAGGAGCCAGGTACAACAGGTCAACACCAAACCTTGGTGAGTAATCACAGGGCGAGGGGGGAGGAAAAATGACTGAGTCCAGGTTCCTGTGGGCCACTCAGGTAGAGGACAGACTGGTGTTCCCAGCTCCAGAGGCTGACTGGAGCTGTCAGCATGGGTGTGGTTAAAGCATTAGTGTGAAGGAGCTTGACCTAGGAGGTCTATGCACCCACAGCGTGTGGAATGAGCTGCCTAGTATTGAGATGCCCTGCCCACGTGAGCTGCCATTCAGGTCCAGTATGGTCTGGCATTAAATTAAAACCAGTTTCACCTAGGGCCGCTGGCAAAGTAAACCATGTTAAAATCATCAACTCAGTCTTTGGCAGCAATAAGTCTAAAAGCAATGGGGAGGACTTTGCTGTAAACCCAAAAACATCTTTCCACTGCTCTGTGTCAGTCCCCTCATATGTAAAATCACAACAGCAATACACTTCTTTCTTTCTCCCAGGTGCTTCGAAGATAAACGAATATACAAAATGTTTCGTCCAGGCACAGTAGCTCATGCCTGTAATACTAGCACTCTAGGAGGCTGAGGCAGGTGGATCACTTGAGCTCAGGAGTTCAAGACTAGCCTGAGCAAGAGCAAGATCCCATCTCTACTAAAAATAGAAAAACTAACCAGATATTGTGGCAGGTACCTATAGAGGGCAAATCAGGAGACTGAGGCAGGAGAACTGCTTGAACCCAAGAGTTTGAGCTTGTGAGCTATGACACCATGGCACTCCAGCCAGGGGCAACAGAGTGAGACTATCTCAAAAAAAAGTTTCAAAATAATAGAATATGATTGTGATATATTCTAACACCTCCTTTCTCTGCAAATCCTTAAAGCTACTGGACCACCCTCCTTCACCTCCCTCAAGCAAAATCTACATCTACTTCCCTAGCTAATGACTGCCTGAGGTTGAATTAAAAAAAAAGTTACCTCCCAATTGATGCAATGTTGCCAAAGGTGTAAAACACTGCAAACAGGTGTAGTCCCTTCCTGGGCAACCACAGCAGAAGAGTACCCTGGAAGTTAAAGCAGAGTGTTGGCACATTGAGCCAGCCCCCTACCCAGCCTCACAACCAGGAGCTCACAGAGGAAGCCCTAAAAAGCCCTTCTCCCTCCCTTATTTTCATCTTCTCGCATGTGTTCACGATAGTGAAGAACAAAAGGAAAAAGGAGACAGACGAAAGGGGGGAAGATAGTGAAGGAGCGTAGTGGGGAAAGACAGGAGGGAAGGAAATCTTACCAGCAGTGAGCAGAGAATTCCTATAGCAAAACACGCGATGAAGCCTTTTATCCTGGTACCCCAGCTTAATGAAGATGCCTCAACCACCTGAAATTGTTAAAAAAAGAAAACACAAAAACCCATAATTACATACATGTACATACAAATTTGCCAAAAATGAAGAAAGCACATAATTAAATGTAGAAATAGTGTTACCCTGTACTAGGGAGGCAAGAAACATAGACTCCTATACTCACAGAGGATAGCTCCAGAGGATCATAGAATCCACCTCTTCTCAGAGCTGTAAGCTCTTATCCATACATCAATCTCCTCTCTGGCAGCTGCTAGCTTACTGGGTCTCCAGTTGAACATGTCCAGAGGTAGAGACAGACTCCCTGCCTCAAGCACAACTGATTTCACAAACAGGAAAGCAAGACAGCAGATCTAGACCAAATACCACGGCCCTAGCAGGATGGGGGCCACAACTGGAAAGCCATGAGCTCCACCAGGCAGGGTCCCAGGAAACAGGGAGGAGAGGAGGGGGTGGCACTCAGGCACCTGGTCCACAGGTCATTTTCATCTACATCAATTCCTACAGCATTTCTGGGACCTCAGAGGGCGAATGCTCGCCCCTGATCAAAACTCCGGCTCACATTATCCATTCTCATGTACTTATAGCACAATGGCATCAGCCAAGTCACCCAAGTGAGACGGATCCTAGTTAATTAATTGCTGCTGTCCTCATCCTGACTCTCTGCCATTATGATAAATCCCTCCCTGGAGCAGGGAAACCAGAAAAACTACTGAAACAGAAGAATGGCTCCCAGTGATGCTTTTCCCATGTTAAAGCTGACAACCAAGCCTCTGCACCCACTTGTTGCAAGTGGGCACAACAACTGCTGCCAACCGGACACAGCTGCCCACTGAGAACCAACGCCACAGCAGGACGGCCAGGCCCATGCACCCTCATGCAGGACTCTGACCTCACACGGCCAGCACAGTCCCCATCTGGCAATGTGCTCAAAGCTTCCTACCACATTTCCACCTGGCTGATGGAGGAAGGTAGGTGGGGAAAGAGGGTACATAGGTCACTAGACTGGCAACTCCCTCAATCCTGGCTGCCCCCAACTCAGGATCTTGTTTTCAACCCTCTCTCCAAAGTTCCTGTTAAACCGGAAGCTTGAAAAGGCTTCCCCAGGTATGGCAAGTGATGCTACAGAATGGCTTAATCTTTACCCAGGAGGAAGGTATTTAGGTCAGGTATCAAAAAGGCTTCTCTTCCTACCCCCACATATTCACACATATTGAAATAGGGCTCATGACACTGCAATACCACACGCACACACCAGCATTTGCAGAATTGTGTGGCAATGCACAACCCAGCACAGAAGGCACATTCAGGGATGGCAACATGCAGCAGGGAGCACAATGTTAGGCCCTGAGGGATGAGCCACTGTGCTCCATGCTGAGGAAAATCCTTCCCTTGGAGTTGGCGGGCTCCAAAATGCACCCCATGAATGTGTTCTGTTATCAGGTTTCAGCAGGCCTCAGACAATCTAGTTAGACTCCTGACTAACCTGTTTACCCTGGACGACAGAACAGAATGAAAAGCTACCACTGTTACTACCCATGCAAGAACCAAAGAACTTTTTGTTGGCAGGTTGAAAAAAAGAAACCAAGTTGTATGTTGGGAGAAAAGAGTCGTAGAGGACTGGAGCCTAAAGCACTACCTGGATTCAACAGGGATATTAAAAAAAATTAGATATATTTTGGGAGCAGCAGGGGGGGGCGGGGGGGGATTGCCCTAAGGTCTAAGTATCAAATTTGAATTGGTCCTGGCATCTAGAATGGTAAATAGTCTCTACAGGGCAGTGAGATTCTAGCCCTCATAAAAATCAAAATCATCACAATAGGAAGCAGTTCCATCAAAGATACCTTCCTGGTTTCTCCCTTCAGAAAGGAAATGACGCGCCAGTTGTAAAGTCTCTCAAGCTGCTTCCATCCAAATGATACCTTTTTTTTTTTTTTTTTTTTGCCAAAACGTGGGGGGACAGGGATAATTTCAAGATATGTTTTTGGACTACCATGTGGTTGCAAGTTCTTTTACACACATACTCTTGGTCAGGAAAGCAGGAAGCTATTGTTCCATTTCTGTTTTAAGCAAAACACTTCTTTTGCCCATTTATGGAAACAAATTCATAAAATGTCTTTCTACATTCCAGGTTGTTGGCAGCTGTCCTGGTGCATTTTTTTGAAATTACAGTAGCTAAAAGTACTTGGATAGGATCTGTAAGCACTGCCCTCACAAACAGTCTGACTGGCAGTTAATTACAAAGGTTCTTTGACTCTGGGATGTGGACAAGAGGGGCTCCTGCCAAGTAGTAAAGCTAAGAATTGTTCAAGGAAACAGGATTGGTAACCACAAGAAGGTAAGAAAGGAATACTGCTTTCTTCCTGAGTTTTAAGGGAAGGGCCACTTTTAGCCTCCTTGTCCCTTAAATCCTTTAGAGAAAACATAAAATCTATATTTGCAGACAGAAGTCTACTGAAACTAAACATTTAATTAAGGTATATTTATGAAGATGAGGTATCAATTAGAAAATTCATCATGAGGCTATGATTAGAAACAGCCATGCAAATTTTATAACTACAAAGGAGAGGTCGAAGAAATAGAACTAGTCACACTTGTATGGTTTGCATTAAAAGAACAAGTTTTAAAAAGCCCTCACTTCTGCTGACCTCTCAAAGAGATTCTAAGGCTACCTAGTCCAACTTAACACACAAAACGGACCTCAAAACCATGAAAAACATGACAGTTAAATCAGTACCGATACTTTAAAGGAGGCACTGACCTCATAAGTAAAAACCTAATCCAAAACAGCCTTGAGGATGAAAATCAATCAGCAACAAAATGCTTCCCAGAAATTCAAGAGTCAGGAAGTGCCATTTAATGAGGCATACAAATAGAAATCTCGCTCAGAAAAAGGAAACTGCCTCAAGTAGTTTAGAACTAGAGAGAGGCACTTATTCTTTTAAAAATAAGATTTAATTCATGCCTGAGCTTACAACACATTAAAGCCCTTCATTGTATCCAATGCAGGCATTCACCAGTTTAGGTAAAAACAAGCTCAGCATTTGTTTTCAAACTCTGATGTGTCGTGCACTCTTGAGGGTTTGTCCACTATATCATCATTATTTTCTAAATGTGTGATATCTGTATCGCCAACAAGGGAAGACCCCTTCAAGAGTCTTCAGAGGAAGTGTCTCCCTCTTAAAAATCACCTGCTTGTAAAAACTTGTTGACAGTCCTAGGGGATAAAGTTTTAAATAACAATTAGGGTCAGCTAAGTAAGTGTCACACCTTTCCTAAGCCTGGTCTTGAGTTCAACTTTAAAGTTCTTAACAGAAGCTAGAAATCAAGAAAAAAGAACCTATGAAATTAACTCCTAAGCCAATTAATAAAGGCAATTAAAGCGAACTCACCAAGCTGTTTGGAAATGTCAAAAGAGAAAAAAAAAGTTAAATCTCAATTTGTACAACTTTTGATTCCTATAGAGTTATTCCCAAAGTGAAGATTCTGAGAATAACTTTTATTTACATTCTGAGATTTCAGGGACGGGATGGAGGTATCAGTATCCTACAGAACAAAACTCAGAATAAAATCAGCAACCACAAAAGGGGGTGAAAGCTCCTGAGAAAATGAGAAACACTGGTTAAAGGGACAAGGAAAACTCAAGTTTCCAGTTGAGAAAATGAGGGTGCCCTTCTTCAGCACCTTCATTTTACAGATGGGGAAAGTGATGCGAAAGAAAACGCCAAAAAAGTAAAAAGTTATTCTGTCATCCAGAAAGGAAAAAAAAAAAAACTAAAACTAAAAGCACCCAAAACAGAACGACATCATTCCGCGTCGTTCTAGAACACAGGGCATCGGCGGCCAAGTTTCAGCTGGGTGAAAACCTTCCTAAAGAAACAAGCACACACGCGGGCAGTCTCCCGAGGCGCCGGGTGTCCACAGAGAGACCGCGCGGACGGTGTGGAGGCAGAAAAACACGGCGTGGTCCCTGCTCTCCTGTGGCGAAGTTTTACAACTACAAGGCGAAGTGCACACGGCCGGGTGGGAGAGTTACACCCCACAACTAACCCGGGCAGAACTCGGCGAGCAGCACCGGGCGCGGCCACCAGGGCCCTCCGGAGGCGGGCGGCGAGCTGGGAAGGCTGCGGGACCCACACCCTCTCTCCCGGGCGGGCGACCCGACCGACCCAGCGAGGCCCCCTGCCTAGCCCGGCCCTAAAGCGCTTTCCCGGGACGGCACGGATGGGGCCTACGGCCCAGATGCCCGGCCTCCCGCCCGCAGATACTCCCGGAGACTGCCCCAGCGCCGCCCTCTCCTTGGAGGAAAGGGCTGAAGGGACGTAGGACTGAAAAAGACACAGATGCCGACCGCCCAAAGCCAAGTGCCTGGGCTCTGACACCTGCGCCGGGGGTCCCAGCAAAGCCCTGCAGGGGAGGAGGAAAAGGATGGGGCAGAGCTGCTTTCCAAGAAATCCTGGAAGTCCTGCCCCACTTTCGGAATCGCCTTCCGCGGACGGCCGGAGGGGGGCTGAAGTGGGAGACCGCGAGGCGGGGCCGAGAGCCCGGGGCGCACTCACCTCGGATAGGGTGCCCCGGTCCTCGGTGTCCTGCCCGCTCAGCACCTTCTTCAGCTTGTCCATCCCGGCCTGCTCCTCTGCGGCCCTGGCCCCTCGGCTGCTGCCTGTTGCGCTCGCTAGGAGGACGGCTCTTCCGGGTGCTCGACCCCGCCCTGCGAACCGCGCGCCAACCGCGGCGCGCCCCGCCCAGGTACCTGCCCACCTGGGCCGCGCCCGGCATGCCCCGCGCCGCGCTCCTGCTCCGCCGGCTGGCCCCGCCTGCTGCGGTCGGCCGGGCGAGACAGCCCGGAAAAGTCCGGGTTGAGGCCGGATGCGCACGGCCAAACCTCGCTTCTGCGTCGGGCTGCGTCGGGCTGCGTCGGCCGCTCGCCCGGGCCTGGCTGATCCCGCCTGCAAGTGCCGCGCACCCGCCACGCGCGAGGCGCCCGAGAAACAAAGACCGCGAAGCCGGTTGTGAACACGCGCCCTGGTTAATCCACGCTGTGACCGCGCTGACCCCGAAAAGTTCTTAAAGATCAGTCGAGGCCGAGTGGAACAAACTCAATCTGTAACAAGTTTTTGTGGAAATATTATAAAAAGGAAAAACCAAGCGGCGCCTGTGGCTCAAAGGAGTAAGGCGCCGGCCTCATATGCCGGAGGTGGCGGGTTCAAACCCAGCTCCGACCAAAAACCGCAAAAAAAAAAGGAAAAAAACAACAAAACTTGAAATATAGAGAGGATGGGGAAAGGAATAATAGATTGAGGGGGTAGTTTCTTTTTTCTTTTCTTT
Organism: Arctocebus calabarensis; assembly: GCA_963573935.1. Lineage (NCBI taxonomy): Eukaryota > Metazoa > Chordata > Mammalia > Primates > Lorisidae > Arctocebus > Arctocebus calabarensis. The sequence goes on from CAUYON010020895.1 coordinate 20,481, forward strand.
TTCTTTTCTTTTTTTTTATTTTGAGACAGCCTGTTGTTTTGTTTGTCGCCTGGCTGGAGTGGGGCGGTGGCGCCATGGTAGCTCGCTGCCACCTCTAATTCCTAGACTCCAGCGATCCTCCTAAGTAGCTTGAATTACAGACGTGCAGCATGCCTCGCTAATGTTTTTGCTTTGCCTTTATTACCGGAATTTCTGTAGCAGGTCCTTGGTCTCGAAGATTCGGGGAACAGGACTCTAGATTAGGGGTAAGACAGGATTTATTATACAGGAAAAGCACCAGAGCTCCTGTATAGAGAAAGGCCCAAGCAGAAAATCTTAGCCTGGGTCCTTTGCGGATACAGTCCCTTCTGCTAGGGGCGAGGTGAATGAGCATTCCGTTCAGGAAATTGCCCTGGCCTAGGAAACTTACATGAAACTGCCTAGGCCTAGGAAAGCCGAGGGCGCTGTTCAACTCTGAGTCGAGAACACAGTATCAGGAGCACTGATAGATCTTTACGGTTGGGGTGTCTTGTTATAGCCGACCTTCCAGCAGCCCAGCCAGGGTAAGGAGGCTGCTCAGCCAGCCAGGC
>CAUYON010020898.1:0-26796 GCA_963573935.1 Arctocebus calabarensis
TATAGTGATCAAGGAAATGCCATGAAGGATATCTGTAACAGTATGATCAAAATATTTCTGAATGTATATGAATCGTGCCCTGTGATTGCACCAATGTACATAATTATGATTCAATAAAATTATTAAAAAAAAAAAATTTCAGAAATCCTAACTTCTAGGATTATATATATTTAATAAGAAAAAAGAAGCTTCTATATTTTTCATACCTACTGGCTTTTTTGCTAGGATAGTTAATTATTTTACAGAGGTATTCTAACATAATTAACTGGGAAAAAATATTATATAATGAAAACTTGCTTCCATAAACAATAAAACCTTCTTATGTAACTTTATAAACCTTTAAAGCCATGGTAACTTGCAGAGTTCAGGAAAAGGACAGCAAGTTTATACTCTTTTAAGTTCTCAATAATGTTATAACGGATATCAGGTTTCTGTGCAAATATCAATACAATAACTACAACACACAGGTGAAAATAATCCCAGATTTTTATCATACAATAACCTCATAAGTTTGCCTTTTTGTAGTGGCTAAGAAATAAGAATATAAGATGGATAAAACTAGGCCTCTGCTGAAAAGAAGCTCAAAATTGAGTTTTGAAATAAAATAGCAGCATAGCTTGAGCATGAAGCTAACATTTCTTGAGTTCTTATTGTGTGCGAGGCGCTATTCTAAGCACATTACGTGGATTGTCTTCTCCAGATTTTATAGGGGAAGAAATGGAAGAATTTAGTGGCTAAGAAAATTATCCAAGACTGTATTGTTGCAAATGGTGAGCTGGGATTTTTAACTGCAACCCTGCATCTGGAAAGCCTGCTGTTGCAATTACCATACTGTACCACTGTAAGCTCAAAATCCCAGACTTTTTGTCACTCAATGACCTGCTGTGTCTTCATGTGAAATATAGATGTGTTTATTAAGAAAGAAGTGTTCTTTTACAAACAGTAATTGATCGATACCTTATTAAAAGCAAGATTTGAGAAATTTTTTTTCATTAATGTTTCAAACAATGTTAAACAAAAATATATTACAGAGGGCAGCACCTGTGGCTCAATGGGTAGGGTGCTGGCCCCATATACCAAGGATAGCGGGTTCAAACCCAGCCCCCGCCAAACTGTAACAAAAAATAGCCAGGTGTTGTGGCGGGCACCTGTGGTCCCAGCTACTTGAGGGGCTGAGGCAAGAGAATCGCCTAAGCCCAAGAGCTGGAGGTTGCTGTGAGCTGCGACACTACAGCACTCTACTGAGGGTGACAAAGTAAGATTCTGTCTCTAAAAATATATATATATATATATTATAAATATATATTTTATATTTATAATATAAATATATATATTATATATAAAAATATATAAATATATATTATATATAAAAATATATAATATAAATATATTTATATATATATTACAGATATTAGATCTTTACCAGTGGAAAACAATTCTTCTTACCGTATAATCATGATAATTTTTTGAGATCTTATGAATGAAATAATTCCAGACTTAAAATCTAGAAAACACCTTGGAAAATTCAAGGGTTGAGGAAATGACAGCAATATGGGGCAGTGAGAACTGGGGGAGTCTTTTTAGGGCCCTGGGACTGGAGTAAGTCATAATCAGGGTCTTCCTTGTTTCACTTTACTAAATATCTGAATTTCAGGAGGAGTATAATTGGTTGAACTTCAGGTCAAATGCTCACCTGCTAGTCAGGAGAGAGACTTGGCATCATGATAATTAATTCTACCCCAACTACTTGAAATGAGGGAATATTTCTCCAAAGAAATACACTCCTCCACCAAGAAAAGGTGATGAGGTCATGAAACACAGCTGGCCAGGAAATCCCTGCTGCTAATGAAATGAAGCAATGCAATAATATTGAAAAACTTTATGAAATAAATCTTCCCATTGGTCAAAAATTGTCCTAAAGTGGATGTGAGAGGGTAGGAAGCACAATTATTGTGCATCGGTAGACTTACCCACTCTTCCCTGAAATCTGCCTTCCTCGCCCCTTACATCATGCTTTCAGGACAGGACCCGTCCTTTCCTAGGTAATTAAAACTGGAGCTGATGGACCCCAAAGATTCCATCACTGAAACTGAATTAACACAAGGCCAAGAAAAGCTACTTGCTAAGCTAAAATTTGAGGTGACTTGTCGGTCTTCTCTTGACTAATTCCCTTCTGAAGAACTGATCTCACTTCCAAGTAGAACCAATAGCTATCTCTCCACACACTTGCGGTAGGGCCTAAGCATTTTCTCACAATATCGTTCTTATTTCTCATTTTATTTTCATGCTAAATAGTTTCCTGTTACCCATGAAATAAAGTTCAAATTTCTTGTAGCCTAGTTTTCTAGGTACCCATCTCTCCATCCCCTAAGAGAAACACTTTATTAAGTGCCTCATCAAAATATGAACTCCACCTCCCAAATGCGGTTCTTTTCCAAGTCTGAGGGTCCGTGTATATACTCTTCTCCTGCCTCCTGTCTCAGAAATGGCCACTTTATAGTAAATCAACTATATGTATCATTGGTGTCAACCAATGTATACAAAAAAATAAAAATAAAATAACAAAGCAAAATGCTACACACGTCTCTGGGACTCTAATAGTAGCCATGTGATGTAATTAGCTGGTTGAAAACCTTTGAGCTCTATTGTACCCACCAGCAGGATTCCTCACTCCACCGAGTCTGGAAGGCTATTTCTATTAAAATAGTTTAATGGTATCATCACTGTTTGCTTGCCCATATATCTTTTTTTTTAATACTGTGAGCTTCTTAGGATCAGTGCCCTGTTATAATCATCTATCATCAACAATCAATTCATTTATTGAGCAACCTACTATGCTGAGGAAATTAGCCACCTACTAGGGATTCAGTAATAAGAAATAAAAATAAGCTCCTGATGTCCAGCGTGTAAGGATAAGGTCTTGAAGGAAATACAGAAAGCCAGTCAGGCCATTGTAACACGTGTGGCGAGTGCCATACCTTAACGGGGAAATGCAGGATAACACGGGAACACATTGCAGCCTCATCACCATCCTAGAAGCCAGGTTCCTCCATGCAGATGGAGAAATGAGGAAGCTAAGGTGTTGTAATCACCTTGCCTCAAGGCGTGCACCTGACAAGGGACCCACACCCCACTCCAAACCCTGCAGGACTCACACTCACATTGTGTTGCTGCTTCCTGCAAAGAAGATGGGAATGAATACAATCACTTGTGAAAGTGGGGTGAGGGAAAAAAGAGGGGCCACAACATACTCCCAGGAAAAACCCATAAGTAAGACAGAAAGGAAGGACTGCCTATACAACAAAGAGAAAACAGCATAAAACAAAGAGGTAGGTTGAAATCTATTTGTAGAAGCAAAGTGACTAGTATGAAATAGCCTCTCCGTAAATATTTGGGGACAAATTAGCTGAATAAATATAATCATGAAACAGGGTTTCTTGTACGCTTTCTGCAAAGAAAGCTTGACAATCATAGCTAACCTTTTTAGGAGCATGTAGGAATAACATAAAATTATGAACATGAAAATCACTTAAATGATGTTTTTCAATTAGTTTGAAATGGACACAAACTGAGATGTCTAATTAAATTGTGTCTTTATTATAATTAATCTTCCTGCAATAAATACAAGATAATTTGATAATTAAGTTCTTTTGTTTACTGTCCTCTTTTCCAGGAAAACAGCTTTCAAATAGAAATTGCCAATTCACTGAAAACTCTGACACACGATCCATCAAAGATAAAACTGCTTACTAGATCTGGTATCTAATGTTGGGATAGATTGTGAATTGAGTACTTCATAAGTGCATTAGTATTTTTTCTTGATGGATAAGACACAAATACATTCCTGGATACATATGCCAAAGTTCAAGGCATAGAAATTGCCACAAATAATAAGTGAAAAGCAAAACTTTACATTCAATTAGCTCTCTCCAGAGAAAGAGTAAGAATGGAATTCATTTAAGACGAATCAGTCTGATAATCTTTCCAGATAAAATTTTTAAAAATGTGAGAATCATGAGATTAACTTTTTATAGGTCTGGTTCATTAAAGCTATTCTGCGGACTGCAGGTATACCATCCATCAACCTTGTCAGGCGGGATAAAGAAGGAAGAACAGAGGTGAATGAATTGTGGACTACCATTCAACTGGAGTGACTGGAATATTTATCATTGACTTGTTACTTCCATAATCAAGGTCAATTCACCTGATACATCCCGTTAGATTCCATTTGAAAAGGGCTTCATTGAACAAGACCTCAATAAGAATGTATTAATTTAGTCAAATGACTTTAGTAAAAAAATGGGAAAACATAATAACACTACATACTTTCCTAGCTATGAATTATTTTTGAATATCAAATTTTCAATCACCCATAAATTCATAAACAGTTGTATTAGAATTAGCATGAAGCATAAGGTAATAAGATCTTGAGAAACAAGATAATTCATCTTATTCTCGGAGGCTAATTCACCCTCTCAAGTGACTGATGCATTTGCTTACATGAAACTGAGCGAAGCAGCATATAAAGAGCGTGTCAGGATCTGGTCACCTAAGAAACACCTTGATTAATGACGATGCGTTCACCTGTTCTCTTCCATTCAGAGTCCACCCCTCGGTGATCTAGTCCAATGCCAGAATCCACCGTTCAGTGCCATCAGATGTGTTTTCTGATGATTAGGCAGTATCTTTAATCATCTTTACTTAGAATTGATTTAGAAATTTAAATAGGTTAAAGCTTCCAAAGAATGTGGTAGTGACATTTTCTGCTATTCTTCTATATGTACTATTTCCTTACCCTCAAATTATGTGCCAGATTATTCTTAAACTTATGTTTCCTGAATTAACAGTTCATATTAGAACTAAGTTCTGAATAAATAATTTATGATAGAACAGTTGTGAGATTAACAAACTGTGGATCCACACTACATACTGTATTTTCATTTCACTTTTGTGCCTCCTCTTCATTTGAAGATAGACCAGTAGCCTATAACTCAAACAAAAAAAAATTAAAGGACAAAGAAACATTTTCCTAGGTATAAAATATGTACTCTGACAAGCATGATAATTAAGGATAAATAAAACTTTTCCTTACTATAAAATATGAACAAAGCTATCTGTAATCATAGCCAATACTTTTTCCTTCTAGGAATCCCTTTTCCTATTATTTATTGACTACATAATTTACACCAGTCTAGATGGTGACGTTATTCCACCAAAACTATTGTTGTTGGCTGAGTGCCTCTGGCTCAACGGGCTAAGGCGCCAGCCATGTACACCTGAGTTGGCGGGTTCAAATTCAGCCTGGGCCAACCAAACAACAATGACGGCTGCAACCAAAAAATGGCCAGGCGTTGTGGTGGGCGCCTGTAGTCCCAGCTACTTGGAAGGCGGAGGCAAAAGACTCGCTTGAGACCAGGAATTGGAGGTTGCTGTGAGCTGTGATGCCACAACCCTCTATCCAGGATGACAGCTTGAGGCTCTGTCTCAAAAAAAACTATTATTATTAAGAACAGAACTTTGTAATCACTAAATCCACCACACAGATGGAGCAAGCAGATAGTATGCTGATAAGCCAAACACAGAAAGAAAAATATTGCATGATCTCACCTATACACAGAATTAAATAAAAGTGGATAGAGAAACACACAGACAGACAGAGCCAAATATATAGAAAGAATAAAAAGAATGATCACTTTTCTTTGTCTTCCTGGAATTATCAGAGGTAGTGGATACAGGTGCCTGCTCTGTTTGTGAAAACACTTTTCTCTTTACCTTTATGGCACAGTATTCCACTGGGTTTTCTCCAAGAGAAAAGCTCTTGTAATATTTGTCAGAATTTCCTCCTCTCCTCACCCTAGAAATGTGCTGTCCTCTGGGACATGGTGAAGCATGCCACTCCTCTCATTCCACACTCGTCTTAGGTCATCTCGCCCACTCCTGTGTCTTTGATGTCAATTGCAGGGTAAATATCAAAGTTATATTTATAACTCTGCCTCTCCCCCAAGTGCCATAGCACCACTGACAACCAGTTATTTCCACTTGAACATCTGATAGACGTTTCAAACCTACTATGCCCCAAATCCCATCCTTCTGCCCCCTCCGCACATTTTCTGTCTCACTGAATGGCACCTGTCTCTGACCAGTTGTCCAAGCCAGAATCCCCAATGTCAACCTTGACATCCCCTTCAACTGTCAACCTCAGTCACCAATTCCTACCGATGTCAGTTACTAAGAACATTTAAATATAACCAAATTTCTCTATTTCACCTAGTCCAAGCCACCATCACATCTCATTACCTTCAAAGGCTCAAAGATGTTTTTCCTTTGTCATCTCTTGCTTTTTTTCCCTCTATTTTCAAGAAAAAAAAATTATTTCTTATCTTTCCATATTGGAGAATAATTATATTTAAAAATTATTGATTACATTATGTCATTGCTTAAAACTCTTAGGTTACTTTCCAATTCTTTGGATAAAGTTCAAAGCCATCGACCTAGATACTCCTGCTGGCTCACCCACCAGCCTGGCTCTTCTCTGCTCACCCTCCCCAATTCCTCTAATTACCTGCCCGATGTTATCCATTCCTTCTACACTGTTGGCTTTGAAATGTCTACAGTTCTCAGCACTGAACATAGTATTAGCACATAGTAGTGCTAAATAAATAAGTTTGAAATAAATTCATAAAACAAAATGCATAAAGCACTAGAAGACTTCCAAAAGTTTTACTTCTACATGTCTGATTTAATTCTAGAGGCTACATGTAAGAAAGCACAATTTCCAACCACATCCTTGCCTCGTGAAGTATAACAGCCACACAGCGAATGGCTACAAACAACATTCCTTACTCAGACCCCAAAACATGCTACATTGAAAGTGAAGAGAACGTGAGTAAATGCAACTGTGAGGGGGGAGCAGAGACTCTGGCAGAAGGTATGGATTCATTCCAGGGGCTCTCTTGCCGGAAGACAGCCAGTAATAAATCCGTTTGTTTGGGCGAAGCTAGAAACAAAAACTACATCCAAAGCCCCGGGTAACAGATGGATTGCCTTGGCAACTGTGATGACTTCTCTACCAGCTAATCTAAAAAAGTAAGAGGTCTTCCGACTTAGTGGTAAAAGGACAAACAACAAAATGTTTCTTAAATGGACAAAAGATTTGAAAACACCTTTCACAAAAGCAAGATTTATAAATAACCATGTGAAGAGATTGCCAGAACCTATAATCACTAGGAATACAAAATTTAAACTATAAATAAATACCTGTAGTTATCCCCCAAACTAGTGAAGATTTTAAAAGCTGACAATACAATGAATCAATAAGTACGTGAAGCCACCGAGACACTTCAGCCACTTCTGGTGACACAAAATGTTATAGCAATTGTGGGAAAATTTTTAGCAGTGTCTTCTACTCTGTGGCCTAGTAATTTTAGTTCTAGGTACAGAACCACAAGAAACAAATCATTTCCCCATGAAAACACTTATATATGAATGTTCACAGGAGCTTAATTCATAACCGTGCAGCCAGAGGGACGTGGAAAACCAAACTGCTGAATATTCCTACCATGTCGCCAGCAATAAAAAGGAACAAACTAGCAATTCACACTACAACATAGATGAATCTAAAACTCAATATATTGATCCAAAGAAGACAGAAGAAAAAGAGGCTACGGTATGATTTCATTTATGTTAAACTCTAAAATGAGTGAAGTTGATAGAGAAATAAGATCAGTGGTTGTCTGGGGCACAGGGTAGGAAAGGAAGATTAACCACAAAGAGCTCTAGAGTATTTCTCAGGGTGATAGTGGCAGAGGACCCACATCTGTTAAAATCTATCAAATTTACACTTCAAATTATACCTCAAAAAAGTTGATGGTATGGTTATATTATCACTGAAATATTTTATTGTCTTAATCATTTCTGATGATAAGCCTGAAAGCCTTTCCTCTAAGACCTAGAACAAGACAAAGTGCCCACTTTGACCATTCTTACTTGGCACAGTACTGGGAGTTCGAGATAGATGCAGTGGTTCTCAACCTTCCTAATGCCACAGCCCTTTAACACAATTCCTGTGGGTAGCGACCCACACGTTGAGAACCGCTGAGACAGAGCAACCTACCAAGAGGAAGACATAAACGGCATCCGAATTGGAAAGGAAAAAGTCAACTTATCCTTGTCTGCATGTGATATGATCTTATGTCTAGAGGAACTTAAGGATGCCACAAAAAAATCTAGTACAGCTGATAAACAAATTCATAAAGTTGCAGGATGCTGTAGAAAATCAACATGCAAATATAAGCATTTTTACATGCCAACAGTGGAGGATCTGAAAAAGAATCTAAGAAGGTAATCCTATTTTTGATAGCTACAATTAAAATGCTCAGAAATAAACTGAACTAAAGAAGTGAAAGATTTCTATAATGAAAACTAGGACACGTGGACAAAAGAAATTGCAGAGGACACACACATTCCTGCACACAGGGAAAGGTATTCCAAACATGCAGATTGGAAGAATCAGTACTGTTAAAATTTCCATATTAGCCAAGGCAATCTATAGATTCTGTGTAATCCTCATTAAAATACCAATGACCTTCTTCATGGAAATAAGGAGAAAATCCTAAAATGTATATGGAACCACAAGAGGAAAAGCTTATCCTGAAGGAAAGAGAACAAAACTGGAGGCATCACGCTATCTGACTTTAAATGACGCAGAGATGTAACAAGCAAACAGCGTGGCACCATCATAAAACACATAGACCCTTGGGACAGAACAGAGAACCCAGTAATAAGTCCACAGGTCTATCATGAACTGAACTTCGACAGAGGTGGCAGGAACAGTCTTTTCAATACGTGATCACGGGAAAACTGCACGTCCATAGGCACGTGACCAAAACTAGACCCTTATCTCTAGCCACGTGCAAAAATAACACAAATGGTCACCCTTCAAATATTATAAATGAATAAAAGAAAAATGAAGGTCTATATGATTTCCTCCTCCTAGGGAAAATCCTATCTCAAAAGAGAGCAGCATGTCTTACTCCAGAACATTGCGTGTGTAGAATGCACTCACATATGGGTGCGTATATTTTTACTTTACAAAACTGGGACAAGCTACATATAACCTACTTTCCTCCTGTTTTCATTTAAACTAATAGCATTTTTGACACTGTGTCATTTTATACATTTTCATAAATGGAAGACAGTTTTCTAAAAAAATACCATGCTATTGGTATGGCAATTTAGTTTATGAATGCATCATAATTTATCTTACCAATCTCCATTTGACATAATAATTCAAAACCCACTGTCAGATATTTAACTTAATAAAGGAAAATAAAGATGTCCCTTTTAAAACAAAGACACATTATTGATGACTTCAGGAAAACAGAGCTTTGTGTAGGTTTACCCAGGGTCAGAAAAAATTTCTATCAGCCAGGTAGTTTTCCACAACCGATGAAAAATGCTAACAGTGGAGAGATGGTGTGATAAGTTGTAAAGTTGTTAAGGGACCATTTGGATCAGATGGACAAAGTGCAGCTCAGATGAATCAGAGAGGTGTCCCAGGCGGTGTAGGTCGGTTGGCAGGGTCAGCATCAGCACCAGGTCCCTCATGTCAGCAGGCTTCCTGCACATTCTCTTCATTGACTGACCCACTAGGGCACCGTGTTGGTGCCTTAACACTGTCTGGGCACCTGAGGTCGCCAGTTTCACCTGCGTTTGAATTATTCAGGAAAAAAGAAACAGACACAACGTGATGGGAGCACCAAGGTAACACGGCTTGCCCTCCAGGACCATTTCTCTCAGCTTCACAGCTTAGCCTGCTGCAACAGCATGGCGCATCTAATGATTTTTTAAAACAGCTTTCTGCTGACAGCACAAACAGAAACAAGTTTATTTTGAGTGAGCAGCTGCTGTTTTTTCATCGAGGAATGTCACTGGCTGACATAATGCAGCAGGCTGGCACTGTGGTGAGTGGGTAAACATCTACGGGGTTTGTGCACTGGCAAACAGCGGACCATTCAGCTTCTGTTGCAATTACCAATAAAACAAACCACCATCTCCAGTTTTATGAGGATGAAAAGTTAAGGTGGTCTGTGAAAGAGTTACAGAAACGGGCTGCACAGATTGTCTTATTTTAATGAATGGATCGACTGCAGATGTCAGATTCAGGGTTTTTTTGTTTTGGTTTGGTTTTGGGGGGGTGTTTTTTTTTTTTTTGGTTCATGTATGTGGGATTTGCCAATGTCTTTATTTTTTAGGCTTTCTTTAATTGTTTTCAAAAAATGTTCATGCATTCTGTTAAGCAGATGCTTTTCATATAAGAAAAAGTTAAAGCCTATGGAAGTTAAGTACAGTATATTCCCCTTTTTGCCCTTTGATAATCTATGATATTTATAAATATTTATCTTCTCTCAATGAAGATATTAGTGTCCTTAGTTTGGTCTCAAAGAAAATAAAAAGGCACTAAGGAAGGATTTTTGCTCAGTAAATGATCTCAAGAATGTTGAGTGTTGACAGATGTATTAAAATGAGAGATTTTCCTCTTTTGGCGTTTTATGTCTTTTTACCATTATGCTTTCATTTTAGTGCTTCAGGAAAGGCCTAGAAAGCCTCACATTCCTGCAAACCTATAATTACATAATGCCGTCTTTGCTGACCTCAAACATTCTGTTCAAATTAAGTATTTGTTCTCTTAAGATTAAAAAAAAAGGAACTTACTAAAGAGTCCCCAAAACAGTACAGAAATTTTCTGAATACCCACCCTCACCTCTTTTCCTTTATAATATATCACACAACCAAAGAACATTTATCAAAACTAAGAAATAAAGTATACATTAGATAATATTTTTTAATGTTATATAATTTAAGATGCTGCAAATGACAAACCTATAGTACAAATACAAAAAGCTAAAAGGAGGGTGGCACCTGTGGCTCAGTGAGTAGGGCGCCGGCCCCATATACCAGAGGTGGTAGGTTCAAACCTGGCCTCAGCCAAAAACTGCAAAAAAAAAATCTAAAAGGAAAAACCAAGCCTGAGCTTTCTAAGAAGCGAGAGAAAACTTAGTAGATGAGTAGATGAGTGAGATATTCACACTCACTCACAGTGAAGTGGGATTTCCAGTGGGACCAGAGGTGGCTGTGATATGAACCAGTAGGAACAGACTCGGAGGGAGACTTACTACATTTAAAAACAGGAACCAAGATAAAAAGCAAAATTGTAAGTGTACGTTGGAGTTGTCAAAATCTGCAACCTACAAAAACTCAACAGCAAGCTAGAGAAATCAAAGGGGCTTTTCACTGACGTTTTAATACAATAGTTTTTTTCTGTTATGTCATTATAGGAACTATAAATTGTATGAATCAGATGAAAATTAATAATTAAAAGAAAGTCTGCAAATCTTGATCCCATGGTAATCTAGCGAATGTACCATTAAATTAGATAATGAACTCTTTCTTGGCCCCATCCCAGGTAATTATAATTCTCCTCTCACATGCTCCTACCTTTGCCCAACTAGCATCTCAGCGGTTGAAGAGGTCACGTCCTTGGGGTGTAAGTTAATCAAATCAGAAACTTCACCATTTTCTTTAGCACTTTAAGCACATTTAATACTAGTCTCCTTAAGGATCATAGAAATCTGCTGAAAATGTTAAGTATAATAAGCAATCAGTTATTCATGTACTGTGTTATTAATATCACTTAGAATTTATGTAATGGATATTTTTTAAGTGGGATGTTTGGAGTAATGAAGTCATGGGCCAATCACAAAAGTAACAAGTTGCTGAAATAATTCCCAAGGCCTTTGGGTTAAGATGCAATGATCTGGTACTGCTAAGAGCAGTTGTGGCTGCACTACAAAGATTATTTAGTGCCTACTAAATGGTTTGTAGAAAGAATAGAGTTGCCACATAAAATTCTGCAAATTTAATTTTACTCTTGAAAGGAGTGAACATAAATATTTCTCATAGTAAACTTCTGTATCTTTGAAAGCAGCTTGTGCAAGAGGGTGCAGAGTTGACCCTCATTCAAATCTGGAAACACCCCAGACCCTGAGTAATCCCTATTTGGGGAATTGGATCTGGAGCTCTAAGGAAGAGAGGACTCAATTCACCACACACTATGCTTTTGGGTTTTATTTTTTCATCATTATAGTCATTACCAACTAATATCTTAATTCTAAAAGTAATGCCTACCACCTTTCTCTAACTAATCAAATTCTATTATGTATGACCCACTCAACTTTCGGCTTTATGGAGTCGTAAACTGCATCCCCTCTCTAACATTATCCCCTCCCCTCACATTTCTCCACTTCTTGGACCGTCCGACATGGCCTTCTCTTTTTGCTTCCACCACCCTGTTATCTGAGGCTGAGATTTCCTTGAAAAGAGATCTGATAAGCTCATCAGTAATCCCGCCTATGATAAACTTCCCCAATATACTTGAAACCTGATCTTTCTAAATATTCTGTTTCTGATCTCTGAGGTCACTTGCAGGTATAGACCACGGCAGAATGTGCAATCACCTAAATCAGCAGCTCATTTTTTATTCAAGTAATTTTTAAGGGCTCATTAATTGCAAAGCATCATACTAGGGATACACAAAGATGATTCATGTGCAGATTCTGTCTCTAAAGGAATTACTGCTTAAGGAAAAATAATTTATGTACATAAATAACTATAATACAAGGGGGAAGCTACAGGGGCTGAGGGGAGTCACTGCTAAAAAGTTCCCCATGTGTCAGGGATGTACTTGGGTTGAACCTTGAAGGAAAAGAGTATTTTGAAATAAGAAGCTGTGAAGGAAACCAGTGCAGGAAAGCACAATAACCTATAGGTAACAGCACGTGGTGAAATTTAATAGAAGAAAGTTAATAATTCTAATTATTTGGGGAAATAGAGATCAAGTTTAGATAATTAAAAAAACTCAATTTGAAATGCTAGAGTTTTGATTTTATTCTAAAAGCAATAATCTTATTTTTTTTTTTAATTTGTGAAAGTCAAACACACTTTTGGAAGATTACTCTAAGAATGTAAGATAGAAATGAAAAAGAAGATTCTAGAAAGCTAATGTCTGTCGTTTGCTTTGGGAATCATCATTGGGAATAGAAAGGTAGAGATGGATAAGAGCTACTACAGAAATGGCTCAGTAGAACATAGTGTCTACATCGTCTTCCAACAAGCACTCCACCTGCTCCAGGGATCCACATTTGGGATGAAAAATATACTAAAACGTAATGAATAAAAGTATATATGCAGTTCTCAGGGAGTGAAAAACATTTTTGAAGAATTACTTTGCCAATATCTTCCATACAAGTTTAAAATGGTGTACTAAGGAGGCTGCAAAAGTGGGTTTCAGAATAAATATTTTAGAATAAAAGAGACAGGAATTAAATGTGTCAAAAGAAATGTAAAAGAATCAGAAACATTTCAGCAGAAGTCTCCAACCTTGGACACCAGGGATCACTTTCATGGAAGATGATTTTTCCAGGCCCAGGGTCCCTGGAGGTGGGGACCATTCTGGGATGATTCGTCATACCTCCCCGCAGACCATCAGGCGTGAGATTCCCAGGAGTGTGCAGCCCAGTTCACAAGCACAGTTCGCACCGCAGGGCTCCCGCTCCTGTAGAACGTGGCACAGAGCTGACAGGAGGTGGACCAGGCAGTGATGCGAGCGTCCAGGAGCAGCTGTAAATGCAGATGAAGCTTCATTTCCTCCCTGCCACCTCTCCCGCTGTGCTGCCCAGTTCCTAACTGCCCACGAGCTGGGGACTGTTGGGGGTCAGCACAGGCCAGGAGAAAGTCAACAGCACGGCCACTGGGTTGTCAGTGTCTTCATTACACTCTGGACATACTGAGAAAGTATGTATTTGGGTAAGGAAACTATACTGGTAAACCCCAAAGATAAACCTGAGTCTTGCTCCAAGAGTTATAAACAATTGATGTTATCATGAACCAAATGGGTATATTAAAATTTATGTGATTGTCTTATGCTGTTGTTGGGGGGTTTTTTTGGTTTAGCACCTGACATAATCATAATTATAATTTTAAAAAGCAGCTTTGGGAGTTTAGTCTAAAGTGGTATCATAATACATTATTAGTGCATTTAGAGGGATTAATAGTTTAATCTCGGGTAAAATGAAGGAAAGGGGAGTGCAAATCTAAAACCAAGATGTTTATTCACAAAAAAACATGCACTGAGAAAAAGTCAAAGTAGGAAGCAGTGACAAAAATAGCTCCCGCCTCAAAGACCTGTTTATAAATTAGAGATATACTTTTTAGGCTATGGCACCTATTAATTTGCATTGATGAATTAATATGTACATCCAAATTTCTGTTTTCTACGGGCCATCTTTATCCCCTAGGAATGATTTATAATAATTAAGCAGGTACATGGGACGTGCTCCCTGGGTAAACAGGAGGCATGTAAAGAAAGGCATCAGTGCTGTGGAGGCCTTGAAATTGGCAAAGGTACAGGTGTATTCAGCCATTCTGCCTACTCTCTATCTCTGAGATGGTACAAATACATATAGCCTCTGATCATTAAAAACAAATAAACAAACCTTGATCTTGATCTTATCCTGGAGATTGCAAGCAATCAAAATTCTCATACTGTCAATTAACCACGTTTGTAAAAGACAAAAGCAGATTTAGCATGTGGCATTAATATGCTAAACAGACTATGGACAGGGTTTTCTAAGGCTTGCAGCCAAAAGCTTTATGATTATCTCTACCTCTTGTTGGCTGTGTCTCTGCAGCCTGTAGAACCAGGGAGAAGCCAGATTCGGCAGAAGCCAGGGTTGCATTCACCTGCTGTACAGAGAAAATGTTCATTTCTTCCCAGCAATAGACATATCTTTTATGCATTTATTTGCACAAAATAGTATCTATTTAGTGAAGGAAATATGAAAGTCACCATAATTAATTTGTTTTATTCCCAAATCAACTAATAATATCTTGATTTGAGTTGCTTGTTATTTATATCTACTGTTAAACAGTTCTCTGGTAATGAGATAGTCACTCAACTGCAAAATAGAATATTTCAGAATGTGAGTATGTGTTAAGTATCCGTCGGCAGGAACAAATGCAACTCAGCAGAAAATTATCTATGCTTTGTAACTAAACATGAAAGTGAGGAAATTATTTCCCTTCCTTAATTATTTACTTTTAAGTATTTATGATAGCAAGATAAAATTACACAACAGCGTTCAGCATCCATGTTTAATGAATTTATTTCATCTACTTTCAAAGGGTCATTTTTTAAAATTCCACTCTCATGCACAAAGCAGTGCCCTTCTTGTTATGAAGAGCAGTGCAGACAAAGTTGAAATGAATTAATCTATGCAAGCCTTCCCAAAACAAGACATAAGAAAAAAATAGACTAGAAAAAGCAATAAGAAAATTGCAGGAACAATTTTAAATGTTTTTTTGTTTTTGAGACAGAGCCTCAAACTGTCACTCTGGATAGAGTGCTGTAGCATCACAGCTCACAGCAACCTCCAATTCCTGGCCTCAAGTGAGTCTCTTGCCTCTGCCTCCCAAGTAGCTGGGACTACAGGCACCAGCCACAACGCCTGGCCATTTTTTGGTTGCAGCCGTCATTGTTGTTTGGTGGACCCGGGCTGGATTCGAACCCGCCAGCTCAGGTGTACGTGGCTGGCGCCTTAGCCCGCTGAGCCACAGGCACCAAGCTTAAATGTTTTTTTTTAATAAAAAAATAAAACTTGGCCAAATAAATTCCAAAAAAGCATGTGTTTCTAAAAAATTAAATTTCAATTGCCTGAAAGGCAAGGACGTGTGAATTTATGACTGATGATAGGAGACAGGAAATGACTTACACCTGGATATTTACAATCATCTGGAAAGACTATCTAGAGAGCCATTCCTGAGATCCTTCACCAAGGCAAGACTATATTTTCTAAGAGCATAGTCACTATAGAAAACAGATGGAAAATGTGCTCATTTTGTATAGCAACACAATTATATTAAAATAAAGCATAATGATTTTGTCAAATAGAGAAAAGTGCATAATGTACTTGCTTAAATTGTCTAATTGCTTTTTGCGGAGCCAGGGAAACTGGGGGGTATGTGTGGGTGTGTGGCGTGTGTACAGAATCTTTCTTCACATTTGGAGCACTAACTTCAAACATGCCATTACCATCATACCACCACTACAAACACCACATTCTCTCTCTTATTTAAGCTTTCTTGAAATAAATGTACAAAATTGTACATATTTTATGTAGACTTTTGTATGAGGTCAGGCACATGCACACACTTGTGATCCCATCACCACCATCAAGGTAGGAAACATACCCACCACTTCCAGATAGTAGTCTGTGTTCAGTTTTTTGGTAAGAACACTTAACATTACATCTATCCTTTTAACGTATTTTGAATGCACAATATATATTGTCAACTAGAGGCACTATGTTGTATAGCAGATCTCTAGACCTTATTCATCTATTACAACTGATACTAATTTTTCAAAACAATAGAGAAATAACATTGTGGTAATAACCCAATAGTCCTTTTCTTCTTGCTCTCTAATCCCATGATAATAACAGCAGCTTATAATGTGGTATAACTCTTGGTATAGTGTACATGCAGATGTTTTATGTATCTGAAGAAGGGCATGGGGACCTTGCCTTTTTCCCTGTGTTTCAGAACAGAGATGTGATACCCCAGCCATTGGAATTATAGAAAATTTACTACCCGTACAAATACAGGATACTGCTGTTAATTCTCTCTACAGTTTCCACTAAAAAAAAAAAACCATTAAAACCCTCTAGTTAATTACCTAAATACTAATAACTTGCAAAGCAGGAGAGTTGTGCAGGAGCTTGGAGGCAAACGTGCTGAGAGAGGGAAGAAAACACTTGATAAATAAGGACCACTAAACGCAAAATTGCTGAGCAAGAAAGAAATGTGTAAATGGGTTGAATTTTTCATGAGAGAGTCGTTTTCCTTACTCCTCATGCAGGGAACATTTCTTTTTCAAATATCTGATCACTAAAGGTTGCATATCCACTAAAAAGCACATTTCAGCACAATTATATGTCAAATCTTGCTAGACAGAATGTGTGCAGGTCTTTAGGGGTATGGGTATCTTTGAAATAAAATGTGTGCTATTAAACAGTCCACACTGGTGATGCAAGTTAATGGCATCATTATGTTGTGATAAGACAACGCAATTAACACATCTCACTCCACACAGATCTTGGGATGGGGATCCAATTAACTTAGGTCACCAGGCTCTTTGCCTGAGATGAAGCTTTCAGTCTGTTCCCAAGATGACTTCACACAGTTGCCTATCTCCTAAAGTGCATGAAAGCTTTTTTTAGGAAATAAGGTGATTTTGAAAAGGTTAGGAGAAAACTGCTGTATCAACTGTATCAGAAAGTGCTAGTCTAATAAATCTTTTCCAGTACGTCAGAGAAATACTGTTTAAAATTGAGTAGAGTCACTAAAATATGCAGACATCCATCATGTTGTTTTCCATAAATATTTAATTCACTGATCATCTCAAGGCTAAGGGGACATTAGAGTTAACTAGTATTTCAAAAACAGCAGAAAACATGGAAATTCTTTTTGACAAAGGTCTCTCTAAAACCAAGCGAGATTACTGGAATATCACGAGCACAGAGAAAGCCTAGCATGTAATTTTAGAAAATATGAAATGCTTTTAAAAACTTGTCAAGGAAATAGCTTTTGGGATATAAAGAAATGGATAGTATCTTGAAGGAATTCTATTTTAATTCATTTGATATGCCGAACAAAATAACATCACTAAACAGAAACGTGAACATAATCAGTGTTCATTGGGTTCATCTCCCCGAGAAGAACCTAGTCACCCCTTTCCCAATTACATAGCATTTACTTACCACTTTTCTAAACACTTGTCACATATTAACAGATTTTTCTAAGACTCTTCCACAACAATGTGAATTGCTTAAAAACTGAGAATTTTATTTCCATCATCTCTCATTCAATTAGTTCCCAAAAGATGTTTGCTGAATAAATGAGAGAACATTTATAAAGAGTGATGTAATAAATTCCATGATTTATCATGCCACCCAGCTATTCCTCTCCTGTAGGCATTTCAAGGCAGGCCATCCTTGGGGTTTAGATAAAGGGCCTAATGGAATGCCAGCATAACGTTAGATCTTACATGAATGGAATGCCCTGGCTCACCATAAAAAACGTAGCCAGTTGGAAAAACCATGAAGTGGAACTAAATGTAGTGAAATTGGTACCGGCGCTGGAAACAACTCCAGACGGACAGATCTCACAATGTCCAAATATCCACCAAGGTCACGCATTAGCACCGACATTTCCTATGAGGGAATTATGAAACCAGAGGATATTGTGTAGGTCTATGTCAGCACGATGCCTGCATCTTTAAGCTCTGTCAACAATTTCCTAGCCATCAGTCAGGCATTTAAAGACAGACCTTGAGCTCCTAACTCAGGCAGGCATTGGTGAGAGGCAGTGAGGGTTTCATCCTAAACAGGCTAAGATACTGAGCAACCCCCAGAATAGGACTTTGTCACTGGGGAAAGCACAGTTAACCAGAAGCTGGAGATGACTTGAAATTTATGTTAAATAAATCATAAGTTCAATAAAGTTTTACATATAATAAAGGTTTGGGTTGACATTTTAGGACTTAATTCTAAACCTTACGTTGCTTTCAAGTTTGTGTCTAAAGTCAGGATTGATTCCAGAGACAAGGCAGATTTGAATGAGCTAATGGGAGCTGAGCACTTCTAATTTTCAGAAAAAAAAAAATGCATGCCAAGGTAAAGAATGAGGCAAGTCTGTGGCTTGTATTTCTCACCAGTGTATTCAATCATTCATTGGTGTAGCTCCAATCGCAACTTTATGAATACGAATTATAGGGTAATTAGAATCTCTAGCCTCAGAATGGCTCTAGTTCATTGCCTGGTATTAGATTCTGCTGCCTGAGATGAACCCAGATCTGCTATCCTTCCCTATTTTAACTTTACTTACTTTTGAGCACCTTTAGGGTATTCTGAACCTAAATTCTTGCCTACCCAAATCTTGGACTCAGTGCGTTTTATTCCTGCTTTGGAAACCTGAGCACCTAGCTCAGGGTTAGATGTGTGTGTGTTTGTCCTCAGATTTAGAATGAGTAATCCTCTTGGCTAGATAAAACCAATACTCCTGCAGCAGTTTGCACGACCCTCCTGCTTTTCATGGTCCTGCTCTTGAGGAAGTAGATGGTATGGCTCCCGCATTCTCCCAGGGAAAGTGTCAGGCCAGTATTGGATGAACAACCAGACTTTGATTCAACCATCCATTAACCATACCCTGAGCTCAAGGACCACTGTCAAAATAGTCCACTGGATACCTACTGCCCTTTACCATGGCATGCACCCCATTGCCCAAACTCTAAGACATATTTGTTCATGGTCAAAGCAAGGGAGGCAGATTACAGCATTGCATAGCTTCTGCTTTTGCTAATTAGATAGATACAATCTATTGCATGTAGATGGCAAGATTGCCAAGTCCCTGAGCACTTGCCCACTGGGAAGACAGGGGCAGACACTGGTGAATATGAGACTTTGTGTCATCAGCAGAGAAGTAACAACCCCGTACTCATACAGATCACACATGCAGAAACGAAGCCCTATCCTGGAAGTGAAGATGTGCCCTCTCTGAGGAGGGGCACTGCACCAAGGGAACTCTTGGGAGGCCCTTCTCCCTTCCAGCTTCTGGGAAAATATGCATCCCAGTCAATAATAATCAAGAAAAATATATGTTAAATATTGAACTTCAACGGCAACTGTATGCAAACACTTAAAATGCACATTATTGAAGATATTTTGAATATTGACCTGTTTTATGTACTATGTTCAAGGGAAGTTACCAAAATATTTTGCTTATCCTCATGATAAAGATGGAGGCGTATTGAGCAATTTTCTTGACTTCATTCTTCATATTGAGTTGTACACTCAACCACAGGATTCAGTTACTATTTCCAGGTCTATTTTTAAATGCCCCTCAAAATTAATAATAATTGACCTGGAAGATCATTTTACCCATATAGAATGAGAAATGAGTGACTTTTGTTCTCATTCCTCTCTGTATGATTCTCAGAAGTTAGAACACCGAGGGTTGAACTAATATTTCATATGGCAAGATGAAGTTCAGCCAAAAAAAAGTGCTAGGTTTTAAAATTTCTGTGGTTTTTCTCATTGAAAATGATCTTTAAATATTGTTTTTTCAAAATATCTTAAAGCAAAGTTAAAGTAATCACATTAATAACAGAAAATGTATTTTTAGTATCAGTTTAATTAGTTAAGGAATTTTATAAGGAACTCTACTACACTAGGGGACTTGGTTACATTACCAACTTTTGGCATAATTTCTAAAAAGTGTTCTGGTATTTAGTAAGAATTCTAGAAATGTTACACTCATTTCATACCTTAAGATTCTCAATTATGATGGGAAGATACAGCTGGCACCTTATTCATAGTTTAATTAAATATTTAATGACCCAAACAGTAGCCACCTGATTGATCCTGTCCTGAAACTTTTAAAACAACCCCAAATGCCGTGTGAAATTCTAGGGTTGTACACCATAACAATGATTTCTAATGACATGAACAAAAAGATAAATTCATGAATGTACTGGAAACTTTATAATATGCATATTTTTCAGATAAAACTTTCCTCTTTCCCTCTTGACCTATGTCAGAAAAAAATGTCTGCCTCAACTCAGGGTGTCTTTCATATGGTCATAATATTAAGAATTAAACATCACACACATATGCACTTAATCATCTTAAGTATCACTTTGAAATTGTACCATATGCAATCAGTGAATTGTGTAAACTGGGCTTCTAGGAAACAGAAGGGTCTTTAAATGGATACAATTTCAAATAAAAGGAAGTATTACATTAATATTCATGATCTTAGATGTAAAATTATTAACTATTTGAAAAAAAATTCTCAAATTATTGAATAACATATTGATATGAAATAATTAAATGGTTGTAATTGATCGGTAACCTATCAAGTTTAACTTTACCAAGTTTAGACCCACCTTTTTAGTAATTTATTTTCAGGCCAAAGACGGTTTTTCAGCCCTAGGAATCTGAATTTACAGGCCCCCTGATCTATAAAACATTATATCATAGTTCTCGTTTTTGCTCTATTTAGCTAAAACTATCTTAGATTTCCTGATAAATTATTTTAGCCAGCATTTATCAAAAATAATTCTACAATGCTTACAAGCTGTTTAAAAACTACATTTCCATGATTATGTGTTTCCCAAACTGCTTCCAAAATCATTTTGATAGTAAAACTATATGTATTTGGTGAAATTTGTCGTGAAGCATTATATATTTTCATATTCATAAAGTCACCATGACTCTAATTTGCCTTTAACTTATCATTGATCTTCCCCTTGTTCTAAAAATTTTGCTTCAGGTTTTGGCCAATGAAATCCTAAGATCCCAGGAACGCTTTGGCAGAGAGTATGTTAGGCACGATTTCCCAAATAAGAGGAAAAAAAGGCGACCTGTAATTGCACAGAACTTAAGAAGTATTTTCTTTTATTTGCTACACATCAAATGTGAGAACACTTGGCACTAATGTTCTTCCACCACGTTTTTTCGTGATTCAGATGAAAATGACTGTGGTGCCCTGACATCATCCCACTGCAGCAAACTCTCCAGTGGCTACCGTTCAACCACAACGTGCAGCAGGTGGGAACCGACGTCCGAGACCGACAGGGATTTCCAGTTGTCCCAGGAGACGACGAGAGGATCTTGTCACTATATTTAGATCCATCCATGTGTCTCATGAAAGTTCCCAGGCTTTGTACATGTCCTCTTCCAAATAGGAACCAACACCCTCTTTCCCTCTTCAGCTTCCCTCGGCCAGACCCCCACCTCTTCCTTCTCAGGACCGTGAATTGGAAAGAAGTAGACAGAGTTGGAAGTTTCAGGACTTCGTCTCCGGTCAATTCCTCTCTCATGGTTCCCACATGTCAATGTGGGTAAGGGAGTGTGTTTTAGGGATATTGGAATCAAGCCGCCTATCGTTTCCAGCTGTTCAGAATTTTTTCCATTTTCATTTACTATTGGTTTCTAAATCTGATAAACATTCATAATCATCGACATGATTATATCAAATCTCATCAGTAGTCCCTAAATGAAGTATAGTTACATGGAATATTTCATATTCTCCTCACCTTCAGAAATAAAGGAGAAATAAGGCTGGGTGCAAGGCCAGACCAGGATGTACACTCTCACCTTCAGGGCATGTTAAGTTTTCTGTTTGTTTCCTTATCTTAAGCTGCTAGAAGGATGAATTTCCCTTGGCCAAATCTTAAACAAAAATTGTAACTGTGATTGGGCTGAGAGGCCTCACAGAACATCTGAACCAGCCCTTCCCATGGAGAGAGGAAGCCAACGCCCAGGTAGTACGAAAGGCCAGGCGTGGCAATGTGGGGTTTGACACGCCTCCTTCCCCACTCCAGGCTGACGTCCTGTTCACGCACAAGGACACTCAGTGCTGAACTAAGCATCTAACTCTGGTTTCTGCTTTTTTTTAAAAGAAGTTCACATTTTTATATGATGAAGATGTTCTTGTATATAAATGTACTATATTACCTACCATGTGGAAAGAGTGGATGAGTTTAAACCAAATGTAGGAATTATGTTTCAGGCATTGCGACTTACACAGTGTGGTTATATGTATATTGAAGTCCACTTCGGAGCTAAAGACATCAGTGGTCATCTTCCCAAGCAGCCAACGCTGAGGGCTGGTGGAGAAAATAGTGTGTGGATCTTTCCAGAAAGATGTCAGAGTCACAGGTAGGGAGAAAACGATAGCAAAGCAAAATGCTGGACACCAAATCTGAGGACAGACTTTCAAATGGCAGGGTGTCAATTTGAAACATGCTATCTCTAATCTGGAGACATTTTCAGTTCATTCCATAGTGGCATTTAATCACACAGGAGAGAGATGTCCCCACCTCTTCTGTTTTGTAGAAGACCTTGTCTCCAAATCACAGCTTGCATGCTGCCTGCAGATTATAGGAGTTCTTTTTGTTTTCTGTGGTGAATATCATGAAAATTACACATGGACTTTTTTTTTTCACTCTTCAGCTTTCACTAATGTTTGTACATTGAATGTGTATGGCCCAAGACAACTGTTCTTCCTCCAGTATGGTGCAAAGAATCCAAAAGTTTGGACACCTCTGTATGGGAGATCTTCCCTCTCTGGCCTCAAATACCCCAGCCGTTTCCACAACTCTGATTTGGCCCTGAGTGCAATGCCTTGCCTAACTCTGAGCCCTGAATTCAGAAGGGTGAGGAAAATAATTATAAATCGTATTTTCCCAATATAAGCTTTTTGTATATTCATTGCAAAAACTATTGAAAGTAATATTTTCTGGCATCATTATCTTTTCGACACCTTTATGTCTGAAATATACCTAAAGCCTCAAACCTGAAGCAAATAACGTTGAATATGGATGGCAATGGAGCTGGCTCAAGCAGCAGGGTAGGAAGTATCTATTTGCTTCAGGCTGGAAAATGAGTTGCATTCCTCTGGCAAATAAACAAAGACATGAATCACCTCCTTGCCTAAAGCTGCTCATTCTTTGAAGCATGATTATCACCAAGGAGAAAGGAACAGTTGTTACACTTGCTCATGTTACAACTAAGAACGACAGCTAACAGAAAACATTACCAAAACATTTGCTGATGATACATTTACATTGATAAATCTATCAAATCCCATCTGCAGCTTGTCAATAGTATATAAACTTAGATCAACCTTTGATCAATAGCAGCAAGTGGGTATCTGGGAAAAATCTATTTTCCTTTTCAATTTTGGATTCTGTTGGTAAGGTTATTTACTGATTGAATTTTAGATCGTATGCACAAAGACTGAAGATTATTAGCATTCTTTGAATATGAATGAATACTCTGTTACGGGATTCAATTTCTCCCTGAATTTTAATTTTGAAGATGTTTTTTTGTTTGGTTCATATTAATAATCAGAATTTTAATCATTTTAATATGCCCAGGGAAGTTCTGCAGAGTTGGAAAAAGAACCAAGTGTAGTTAGAAACCCAAAGTATAAAGTTTCAATTTTTTGACTACATTGAGGTCATGATATCTGAGAAACTGATCTCCAATGTAAAATGATCTCAGTGCTATTTTAATCATACAAAGAGTGATTATGATGAAAGGATATGCACTAACTATGTCACTGTTCCTTGTCTGGTGATGATTTTTCCCGTTCAACTATGTAACATCTCATCTCAGCATATGAAATAGCCCTTGCTTATTTATTTGTACCCACATGAGACCACTGAGCTTATCGGTTTGATGTAAGCACGTCAGATTGTATAAAAAAAATCAATACATTGTACCCCATGCATGCATAAATGTATTCATGATCTATGTGTATATGACTTAATAAAAAAATTTTTTTAAAAAATGAATGTACACACTGAAGAGTCTCAGTTCTCCAGATTAAAAGGGGACAGAAAATATCAGGAAAAATCTACAGAAAGAATGGAAATAGGCTGCTTTCTGCAGTAACTCTCTAAAGAGGAATCTGTCTTCCCTTTTTAGATAGAAGGCATTAAACCAAGCCGCACCTTTTCTCATCATCTCTCTCTGCTCACAACACATTTTCATAATACATTTTGCAAACGGGAAGACATAAGTCTTTCTAGTTAAAGTTGATTTAACTAAACAGTGGTCATGACTTCTTCAGACCTACATACTGAAATTAGCAAATAATGAAATAAGTCATTGCATTTTTGTGATTACAGGCTTCCGAGTTCCCATTTATTTACCCACATTCTAAGAGAATTTAACTTCTCACATAAGGTCTTTAAAACTGAAAATAACTGTTTTGCTTTCTGTCCAAAATTCTTTTATGACAAATTAACTTGTAACTGTGCTATCTGTAACAACTTTAACCACTTCTGTTTACTTTCAATAACATTATTTAGTTCAATATCCTTTCGTCAAAATGATGAGGAAAAAACATCATCTCCCAGCTGGGAACCACAGTCTGTGTAGAGTTGGATGTTCTTGGGTCTGCATGGGGTTTCTCTGGGTACCAAACATGTGAAAATCAGGCTAACTGCCATGTCCCAGTGGGGTCAGAAGGAGTGCGGGGAGATACATGTGTGAGCCCCACCCAGGATGGACGGATTCCCATCTTGTGCCAGAGCTGCTGGGATGAACTCTGGTCACCTGTGACCCTGAAGTGGAATCAGCAGGTGGGAAAGCAAGTGAATGAATACATGTTATTGTGAAATAAAAATGTGTAAAGCATGAGGTAACCATGCAAATGTTTGACAATAAATAATACCGTGCACGGTGCCCAGCAAACCCACCACATTGGTTATGGATTTTTTTTTTAACTTCCTGGTGGCAGCAGGTACTCCTTACAATTTTGACTTTGCAAAAATTCATTCCTAGACTATGAATGTTTGACTGCTATGACTGCCAACATTCACTGATTCACCAAAATTAGGTACTTTGCATGGTTGTTTTAACTTTCCTAAATGTATGTATAGCTTACATATATTTTGATATTGAATACTAGAAGTACTTTGTTTAGAAATAATTTCTTTATTTAGAAATTTAGTGATATTTTTGTTACCAGAAACATGAGGTAGGAACTTACCTCTTGTATCAATTAGCCTAGGGTGAAATTATGCCTTGTCTAAATGTCAATTAGCCTAAAGTCTCAGTTTACAAGAACCTAAAAGAATATATTTCTCTTAAAACATCAAAACTCACATATAATAGATCAGGCGTGGTGTATCACACCTGTAATCCTAGCACTCTGGGAAGCTGAGGCAGGTGGAATGTCTGAACTCACATTTCAAGACCAGTCTGAACAAGAGCAAGACCTTGTCTCTGAAAAAAAAAAAGAAGAACCGGGCCTGTGGAAGGCAGGCGCCTGTAGTCTCAACTACTTGGGAAGCTGAGGTAGAAGATCACTTAAGTGCAAAAGTTTGAGGTTGCTCAGTTTGATGAAAATATTTCAAATGGTATATAAAACCAGCACATTCTACACCATGATTGCATTAATGTACATAGCTATAATTTAATAAAAACAAATAAAATAATAAAAACTAGAAATGCACTGAAAAAAAAAAGTTAGAAGTTGCTATAAGCTACAACACCACAGCCCTCTACCCAGGGTGATAGAGTAAGACTATATCTCAAAAAAAAAAAGAAAAAAAACCCTCAAGTATAAAATTCAAAATGAAGCCACATTTATAGAATACAGTTCACTCATACAGTTGCAGTTTATTTATGCGAGTAATATAAGTGGAGATATTTTTTCTAATGCATAAAAGTTTCATTATATATATTTGCTTCAACGAACCTTAAAACTATACATTTTAAATAATAAAAAACTTGAAATTTCAAAATAACCCTGTAGTTCTTTTGTGTTTTATTTTTTCTTCTATTGGGAGATATTTCAATTTTGAGAACACAGTGAGGAACTGATTACATAAGAATATTATACTTGGGGGGAGGAGCCAAGATGGCGGTCTGTAGCCAGCTTTCTGCAGACGCTCCTGTCCAGAAGGAGAGTTAAAGGACAGAAATTTGGCGAGAAAGCCAACGGTTTGGAGCTGAGCCAAGAGAGAAGGTCGAGGAACACACATCAACACTGCTGGAGCGACCTGCGACCCCAAGGATACAAATAAAAGGTACAGAGCACATCACCAAGCGGACGGGAGTCCCCTCCCCCAAGAGAACAGCTCGCAGTATACGCCATACCTCCATA
>CAUYON010020903.1:0-43816 GCA_963573935.1 Arctocebus calabarensis
TTCTTCTTAGCAAAGTATCTCAAGAATGGAAGAAAAAGTATCCAATGTACTCAGCCCTAATATGAAGCTAATTTATAGCTTTCATATGAAGGCTAAAACCCAATTATAGCACAAGAATATGGGGAAAGGGGCAAGGGAGGGGAGGGGAGGGGGGGAGGATGGGTAGAGGGAGGGCAATTAGTGGGAACACACCTACGGTGCATCTTAGCAGGGTACTGGTGAAACTTATTAAAGGTAGAATATTAATGTCTTTATATAGCGATCAAGGAAATGCCATGAAGGATATCTGTAACAGTATGATCAAAATATTTCTGAATGTATATGAATCGTGCCCTGTGATTGCACCAATGTACATAATTATGATTAAATAAAATTATTAAAAAAAAATAAATGTAGACTTACCAATCAATCCAACAATCCCACCGCTGGATATCATCCCAAAGGAAGGAATGAAATAATATCTTTTGTAGCAACTTGAATGGAGCTGAAGACCATTATCCTAAGTGATGGATCTGAGGAATGGAACATCAAAAACCATATGTTCTCACAAATAAGTGGTTCTGACAGATGGGCACAAAGTTATATAATTAGGACATGAAAACTCAAGACGGAGGGAGTGTGGGATTTGTGGGATTAAAAACTTACTATTGGATACCATGAATACTGTTCTGATGACAGGCATACCTAAGCCCTGACAAACATTGTGTAAGGTAAGTGACAAATGTGTACACAAAAGTGTAATCCTTTAATTAATATTTTGAAATAAAAAAGAAATAATTGAATCCAAAATATTGTATTCAGTACATCTAATTTAGTAAATATCATCATTTAACCTAGCCTACCTTAAATGTACTCAGAACACATACGTTAACCTACAGTTAGGCATAATCATCTGGTAACACAGACCACTACAGAATATCGGTTGTTTGCTGTCATGATCATGTGGCTAACCAGGCGAGGAGGCTTGCTGCTACTGCCCAGCATCAGAAGAGGGGTATCGTATTGCTTTCTACTGAATCAGTATCACTTTCTCACCACCCTAATGTCAAAAACCATAAATCAAACAAAACATCATATACTAGGACTGGTCTGTATGTGATTCTAAATAGCAAATGATCATTGTGGCTAGGCAGATTTGGAAACTAGTAGTGTACACACAATAATTGTAGTAACCATTTAAAACCGATTTATAGAATATTTATAATATTCTATAAATATTATAAATTTTAATATAAATTAATATAATATTCTATTATTATAAATTTTAATATAAATATTATAAACTGTGAAAATTTATAATATTTTCTAACCCTTAAAAGTATATAAATCCCTATTATAAGATGTGTGAGGTATATTATTGTAATTCCCCATACAGATCATAAAACTGAGGCTTAGAGAATTTAAATAATTTTCAAAGCTTACATGGTTTTGCCAGAATGGAAGACTCAACCCAAGTTTTATTATGCTGCATATTTCAGGTTTTATTCTAATCTACCAGGATGCTCCTCTCCATTATGCCATCTGCCTTCCTTGATCTTATTAGAATAAAGAAATCTCTCCTTGTTCAAATAATATTTAGTTAATCTACATTTATAAGTCATTAATTATTAGGTTGTTTGTTTTACTTCACTTGGCTTTTTGTGTGCAGGCTTTTGAATTAATCATACTTCATAATTCATACAACATCATCATCATTCATCCTGGGAAGGTCAATCCCTTGTTTTATGTATTTATTCTCTTCTATTCTCATTCATTATGTCCATCCCTGCCATTGACTACCTTTCTAATATGTTAGATATTTATTCTGTTATTTACGTGTATTGTGTTATACTCATGTGTTTTCATTTGTTTTCTTCTTATTGTTTTAACTCAATACTATTGTTTTTAATAGTTCTTCATAACTATGTAGGCATAGCTAGTCTGTTGTTTCCATTTGGTACCTAGCAATCCATAGCATGCATCAACCACATTTTACTTATGACTCCCCTCAGAAGTTGGGATCTAGTTGTCTCCAACTTCTTGTTACTAAAAACAACCCTGTAACAAATATCCATTTTAATATTTTCTTAACAGGCCTTTGT
Organism: Arctocebus calabarensis; assembly: GCA_963573935.1. NCBI lineage: Eukaryota > Metazoa > Chordata > Mammalia > Primates > Lorisidae > Arctocebus > Arctocebus calabarensis. The sequence continues at coordinate 2,082 of CAUYON010020903.1, forward strand.
GAGAATTTTTTGTGCTACATTCCCTAGATAGAAATGCAAGGTCATAGGGTAGACATGAATTAAAAGTTATCAGATTCTTTTCTTCAGAATGGCTATTAGCAGTGTGCTCATCAAAGCACATTGGTACTTTAGGAGTTTTATTTTAAAAGTGCTTCCCATCCCCAGGTCCCCAAAACACTCTCCTACTTCTTCCCTATTAATTTTATAATTTTGACTCTCATATTTAGATCTTAATCCATCCTGATTATACACAATTGCTTATAGTGACTAAATATGGTTTTTTGAAAAGTTTTATTGCGGTATAGTCAATATACTAAAAACTGTATATGTGTGATGTATACAATTTGATGAGTTTGGACATATGCCTACGCATGCATATGTAGTTTTTTAATATAAAATAAGCTATTTTATTAACACCATACACTACACAATCTATATTTTTTCACTGATTTCTACTATCTTTATTACAATATACTTATATTAATTTTCCATATCAACATGCTATTTATTCTAAGGATGACTCCCTAGCCTTAGAAAGTACTATCTAATATGTTTTTATTTAGTTCAATTAGTTTGTCTAACATTTTTAAAAATTCACGTTTTCCTACTGCAATCTCTCTATGGAAGCTGTCAGTGCCTTGATTTTAAATAATATTAAATGATTCCACTGAGTTGTACCAAGCTTCTTTGAATCTTTGAATTTGGCAAAAAAAGCCTCTAAAACAAGACCCTAGGCTACAATAATCTGTATTGTTCCACTGATTTAAGAAGTGATTTTCAGGCAATGACTTCTTTTCTGGGTCAAATAAATATTATACCTGCCACCTGTGTACCTCAAGAAAGTTTGAGATCCACTGAATGATATTTATGGTATTGTAGTGTGAGACATTTACTGATACAAAATCTCAGTATTTCCAATTAAGAGATTCAGATATTCTAAAAATTAGTAAAGATGTTTGATGGCTCTTATTTCCCCTAGAATGAATCCCAACAAAAATAAACACATAAATTAGCTTTTGCACATTTTGTTATTTGATGTTATCATTATTGCAAAGATCTTCCTATCTCTCAAAAGTATTTTTTAATTCTAATTTAACTAACAAGCTGCCCTGAACTGTGAATAAACTCTCAAAGCAAAATTTTAAATATATGTATGCTCTTAACAGATCCATTGTCCTAAAACTCTGTTCCAGACAAACAGGAAACATTAAACTTTTCTTTCTCTTCCACTCACCAACAGCAACCCCAGAAGTGGCTAATTCTCCTCAGTATCTTTGTTTGCCAAAACTAGTATAATAACTGTTAATTCACAGATACTTTCAGAAGCCTATGCAAATTTATTCCAGATGAGGGCGGCCAGTAGCTACTTCTAACGTTTCTGTTGTCTGTTATCATGTTGTCCACCTCAGCTCTAAGAAATTAATTGAAGTTTACATTTGCTAAATGATGCTAGAAACATTTGTTGACTGATTTCCCCCAAAATAGCTCTGGGTGTCTAACCCTAGTCACTCCTATTCAAAAAGGTCAAACCATTCCAGCCTCCCCTAATTGCCATGTTATCTCTCCCTGTAGGCATCATTTCAAGACAAATTATCCCTTCCTCTGCTCTCTTTATCATAATCCTTTGAGTAATTTTCAAACAGTTTTTGGATCTCTCAAAATGATTGATAGTATTCATTTGAAGAATAATTTCATCTCCTTTTTAGATATTTCTTAATACTTCAGTTTTAGAAAGCAAATGCAAAAGAGGACACAGCTGATAAATTTCCCACTTCTGGTACCTCTTTACAAACATTTATGCATTATTTTTCTTAGAGAAATTCTATCACATGATAATTAATTCAAAACCATTCTCATTTTTTCTGTTTCACATCTTTATTAGAACATTCTTGAGTTAATATCTTCCCCACCCAACCTTCAAATCTTTCAAAATATTTTAAAGTTATTATTAATATAATAAGAATTATTTTCCTCTAAGTGATTTCTTTCCTTGTCACCATTCCTTAGGAAGCATTATTTGAAGAGCTTTTCATTTCCATCCTTTTTTATGGTGCATATGTTTTGGTTTCCTTAAGCACAGTTTTGTACAAATGCTACAGCCCATTAAAATGCTTCAACAGAGTAAGCCAAAAAAACAGCAAAGGAAAGGCAAAAAATCACATCTGCTTTTCAGCATTGTGAACAAATTCACTGATCTTCAGAAGGCATGGTTTTGAGCAGATAAGGATTAAAGGTTTTAAAGGCAGGGTACGGACTATTGTAATTAATCTCAACATTCGAAAGAAAAAAATTGCAAGTCATTTGAAAAATCAATTCAGCATTTTAGTTACATATCTAGTAAGGGAAAAAAACTAAGATATGAACTTGTAAGGAAAAAAGAACACATAACTCAGATTAAGATAAGGAAATGTTCAGAAGGAAAGGACATAATAACACGGAAGAAAAACTTGTAAGAAAAGAAAAAGAAATCATGTAAGAGGAGAAAAATGGAGATGGCAGAGAAAAAGGGAGATGGCAGAGAGTAACAGAGGAAGGAAGAGGAGAATAAAAAGAAGATAGACAGAAGAACAGAGAAATAATAATTCAGGATTTAAAAGAATATTCCTAGAACCATGATGGAAATAACACAGTACTGCTCACCAGAGAAATTCACTGCACAAGTCCTTTGAGAATAGGATCTTGGTTAAACAATCTCCACCACATTTTGAGCATCCATCACTGCTAATGTGTCTGTCAGTGTGTGAGAGAGAGAGAAAGAGAGAAATAAAGACAGAAATAGATGACCAAACCTATCATAATTCCACTTCTCATGAGTTTAATAAGAGTGGGATATCTGCTATGCAGCCTTAAAGAAAGATGGAGACTTTACCTCTTTTGTGTTTACATGGATGGAGCTGGAACATATTCTTCTTAGCAAAGCATCTCAAGAATGGAAGAAAAAGTATCTAATGTACTCAGCTCTACTATGAAGCTAATTTATAGCTTTCATGTGAAGGCTAAAACCTAATTATACCACAAGAATAGGGGGAAAGGGGCAAGGGCGGGGCGGGGAGGGGGGAGGATGGGTGGAGAAAAGGCGATTGGTGGGATCACACCCACGGTGCATCTTAGAAGGGTACAGGTGAAACTTACTAAATGCACAATACCAACGTCTTCATATAGTGATTAAAAGGCCATGAAGGCTATGTTAAACAGTTTGATGAAAATATTTCAGATTGTATATGAAGTCAGCACATTGTGCCCCATGATTGCACTAATGTGCACAATTATGATTTAATAAAAGAGTGGGATATCTGAATGTTTAAAGAATTTATTTTATTGAAACAAATACTAGCACTGTAACACGAGCAAGTTACTTAACCCCTTGGATTTCTATGTCCCCACCTATAAGATGAAGATTAAAGGTGATGAAGATTATAATGACACCTACCTTAAAGGTTTTGCGAGGATTAATTGCTAACATATGTAAATAACTTATAATAAAGTCTGGCACATAGTGAATACTTTTAAGTGTTAGCTAAAGTTAATAATAGAGTTAGTAGTAGTTAAATAAGGTGTGGATGAATTGGGGAGGAGAACTGATAGATATTCCTCCCAGAGAATGGAGGGAATGATGTATACAGGAAGAAATCCAAGCCTTGAATTCAGAAGGTAAGAATTTGAGTTTGAATTATTCAGTAGGTGATGTTTTAGTCATAATTTAATTTCCCTGAGCCTGGCTTTCCTCATTTCTGACAGGAACACATTAGTTTATTGGCTTAATGCACCCGATTCCCATCAAAGTTCTTACACACACACTAATCTTCCATGGTAGCTTTTATTTGTGATGTAAGTTTCCTGAGTACCAACTTTTAAAAGATCTGTCACGAAAGAGGGTGCTGACTGCTAAACATAGTCCTTGCCCATGTGAGGTCACAGAATGTAATGGTGCTGACCCAGAACACCAGATAAGCTACTTAAACACACTCCTCTTGGGGTCTCTCCATGGCATTTCTTACCACAGTCACTGGACCAAAATCTTCACTGGCATGAAGAGAATTCACATAATCCCACCCAAGGCATGAGCCAAGGCTATCTAGGAACCACACTTCAATTGTGGTGTTACAAATTGCTTGTTAAGAAGGAAGAAAACCTGAATAGATTTTTGAGTCAACTGTGGATAGATAGGTGATATTAAAAAGCCAATATGTAGGAGTTTTAAAAAATAAATGACTAGATTGAATATTATACCATTATTGTCCAGCTGCCTTTTTGCTGGACAATAGGCAAAACAGTGTATTGATGAAATCTAACACTTCCAAGCCCAATGGAGAGAAATTTTAAAGAAGACTTTAAAAAAATAAAGAACAATCTATCAATCTGTAATCCTTGAGTGGCATCAGAGATTTGACTATGTTCTTATAGGTCGGCCAATATTATATTATATGAAATTTCAATATTTAATTATAAAGGTCATGGTTTAACCTGATAGATACATACACACATATTTGTGATGTAGCCTTAATTTAGCTAGGCTTTCCAATATATACATTCTCATTAGGCTTGAGTTGAGAAACTAAAATTTTAATAAGCCTATGTAAGGCTATGACTAAAAACATATTTAAAAACCCTCATTTCCTGAGTTTTTTAGAAACAGTGCTACTAAGTTTTTATTACATGATGGAATTCTTAATGTTACAGCCCTAAAGTAGATTCCTCTTAACTTCACAAATCTTTATTTGCATTTTCTTGCTAAATGTTGTACATTTCAATCCAGCATGAATTGTCACTAAAATTTTCACTTTGCCCCTTGTTCATTATTTTATTCGTTTCCTCCATAGGCACTTCAAATTATGAAGATTCGTTCTTGATTTAATAAGAATATATTGATTCCTCAATAGTTACATGAGTTTCTGGGAATACTTGTACATCAGACATCTCAGCTTTCTCTATGTGTTTTGCTTGAATAAGTCTGAAATTGGCTTTACCATTTCTTAAACTTCAAGTTTAATAAAGTAGAAAAGCATTTTATGAACTCACCATATCCCTTCGAGATAATCAATATTAGGAAGTGTGTTCAACTGTCAATAAATAACTTTTCAGACAATAATTATAGAGCACAATGGCAGATTCTCATTCATCAATATAAAACAAGTCTAAGGGAGGTAAAAGAATGCTTAAGGCAGGAAGCAAAAGCACTGGAGATTCTGTCCCTGAAACATATTCTTTGATACAAACACCGATTAGTTGGGCTTAATTGTGGGGACTTTGCTTGCTTTGTAAATAAATATTGATGCTGTTACAATAAAGTCGTTTTTTTCTGTCAGCTGTTTCTCAGCATAACTACTTCACAGATAATAAAAAAGTTGCTCAGCCTAGTAACACAGTGTTTAATCTTCATCTTTTGATGGGGACAATTCTGACATATTAAAAGAGCAATAGTTATTTTTCCCAAAGAAAGAATAGCACCAGAGTTGGAGGAAAATATTTATCTAGCTTATATTGGTAGCTATTTATATACCGAATGTACCTCAAAAAGAAAAACCAAAATGTTTTAAATTATAAATGGAACAAATGAGAAGATACGTTTGGTTACGAGGCGAGCTCAGCAAATGCACATGGCTAGTGCTAAGCAACTTCAAGTACATGTATCATTGATGATGGCCTAGCAGCAGCATCGTTTGGTCCGAAGGATCACAATTTCCCATGTATTAGGAATAACAGCGAGAATATTAGCTTTCTTTTCTTAGTGCTGCAAGTCAGAAAAAGTCCACTACGTTTCATATTCTCTCTTCTTTAGAACATTCAAATTATGAAATATTAAACACTTCCTCATCAAAGTGGTATGTCACCTTGTAGAACACAGAAAAACTACAGAAAATAGAATACAAATCACACAATGAAGCTCATGAAAAGTGACTAAAATGTCTCTTAGCTGACTGCCGTTGAACCACTTTATGGTCAACTGAATTGAACCAAAACTGCATTACTCTTAGGACTACGCAGACACATACGCACACATAATATCTCAGAAGAATACCATGTACTAGACGTTAAAATTTTTAGCCATTTTATTGTCCTTTTCTGTTAATTTTAAACTTTATAATAGACATGAACATAGAAGTTGAAATTGTCAAATAACTTCCCCAAGGCCACTCAGAAGTAAAGAATATTGAATTAAAATATGGCCTAACCTCAAAGTATTTTTTCTTTCCACTACCTCATGCTGCCTTTACAAACTCTTTTAGCATAGTCTAATGGGATCCTCTTAAATTGCTTAATTAGTTCATATTTTATGTTAATTTTCACAATATCATAATAATCTTCCTTTCCCCCTCCCTACACTTGTGCCTTACATTGTCCTTTACCATCATGGAGTGAAAAAATGATCCAAAAAATATTTTTGGAGCAATTGCTCGATGCTCAGCACTGTGTTGAGAGATTAGGATAGAGTAATTCCTGGTCCTATGATTCATGGAACCCCAGTAGGGGAAGGGATGAAAGCAGAAACAAACACACAATAATGATCATGTACCAGTTAACCTCTAATTAATATACTAATTAACTTCTATGTGTCAAACACTGTGATAAGTACTTCTAATTCAAACAAAATCCCTCTAGGACAGAAATGATCAATACTCCCAACTTATCAATGAAGTAGCCATGGTTTAGAAAGTTAAATAACTTTTGCAAAGAAAACAGTCTGTAAGGCATAAGTCATGCTTTTAAGGGAATCTGAAATTAAGGTGATAATTTTCTTTTCTTAATTAGAAGAACCCCCCCATACACACTCTAAAAAATGTACTTCCTCCAATTTGAATATGTAAAAAACTTCTTTGGGATGGAGAAGATATATTCAAATGTCTGTTTTTAATATTTTGTTTATTAATAGAGCAATACATGTATAATGAAAATCACCCATTTTATAAAATAAAATATTGAGAAATATAGCACATCTTTTCCTATTACTAGAAAGGACACAATCAACAAAGCAAAAGACAACCCACAGGAAGGGAAAAAATATTTGCAAACTACCCATCTGACAACAGATTAATAACTAGAATAAATAAGGAGTTCCACCAACTCGATAAGAAAAAATAAAATAATCTGTTTTAAAAATGGGCAGAATATCTGAATAGAGATTTCTCAAAAGAAGACATACAAATGGCCAACAGGTATATGAAAAGATGCTCAACATCATTAGTCATCAGAGAAATGCAAACCAAAACTACAATGAGATATTATCTCACCCCATGTAAAAATGGCTTTTATCAGAAAGGCTATAATGAATGCTGCTAAGGATGTAGAGAAAGGGGGACGCTCATATACTGTTGATGAGTACTTAAATTAGTATCCACCTCTGTGGATAGCCCTATGGAGGGTCCTAAAAAAACTGAGAACAGATCTACCATACGACTAAGAATCCCACAGCTGGTTACGTATCCAAAGAGGGAAAGTAGAAGTATATTGAAAAGATACCTTCACTCTTATGTTTACTGGAACACTATTCATAATAGTCATCATTTAGAATCAACCTAAGTGTTCACCAAGGGATGCATGAACAAAGAAATTGGGGCACTTATACACAATGGAATATTATATAGCCACAAAATAGTGAAATCCTGATATTTGCAACAAGATGGATGAAACGGGTAATATCACATTAAATAAAATAAGCCAAGCACGGAAAGACAAATTTTACATATTCTCATTCATATTTGAGGGTTAATATTAAAATATTAAAAGCGATTGACAGTAGAATGATAGTTACTGGAACCTCGGGAAGGTAGTAGGTAGGTGGGGATAAAGTGTGATAGTGTGTGCAAAAATATTAGTATTTGTAAACAGAACGAATAATATTTCATTACACAACTAAGTGACTAATCAACAATAAACAAGGAGACACTTTAAAATAACTAAAAAGAGTGGCATTGGAATGTTCCTAATACAAAGACATGATAAATGAGGTCATGGACATACCAATTGCCCTGAGTTGCTCTATCCTTGTGAGGATGACACAGAAATGAAAAGAATGTTTGCTCTGCAGCTTTTTAATAAAACATTCTGTATACATCTATTAGTCCTATGTTCTATTGTCTAGATTAAGTTCAATATTTTTTTGTTCATGTTTTGGTGGGTGATCTGTCCCATGCTTAAAGTAGGAAGTTAAGGTTTCTATTTATTGTTGTACTGAAGTCTATCTTTCTCTTTAATTCTCATTACATTGGCTTGATATATCTAGGTGCTGCATCATGGGGTGCATATATATTGAGAATTGTTTTATCCTCCTGCTAAGTTGACCCCTTTATCATTACACAATGATCTTCTCTTTGTAAGTTTACAGTTTTTGTCCAGAAATCTATTTTATCTGATAGAAGTATAACTACTTCTGCTCCTTTTGCATTTCTACTTGTGTGGAATATCGTTTTTCCACCCCTTTATTTTCAGTCTATGTGTGCCTTTATAAGTGACGTGTGTCTTTTGCAGACACCGTATGGATGACTCTGTTTTTTTTAAATTAATTCACCCATTCTATGTCTTATTCTTAATTATGGGCACATAGGAGTTGTATATCTTGATAGGATGTATGTGATATTTTGATCGAGGCATACGATATGAATTAATCAAATCAGGGTAATTGGGTATCCATCACCTCAGGCATTTTACATTTCTTTGTGTTGGGAACATTCTAATTCCACCCGTTTAGTTGTTTAAAGTACACCCCAAATTACTGTTGATTATAGTCACTTTGTTGTACTAAGGAATACTGTTTATTCTATCTAACTAGCTCTATGTTTGCATCCATTAACTATTCCAAATTTATCCCCCACACCCAATCTATGTCTTTGGATTGGTCAGTTTATTGGGTCTCCATTCAGTGTTTTCATTGATAAGTAAGGTCTTACTACTGACATGTTATTATTTAATTTCTGGTTGTTTTGTGATCTTCCCTTTTTTTTTCGGAGACAGAGTCTCACTAAGTTAGCCTCTGTAGAGTGCTATGGCATCATAGCTCAAAGCAACCTCCAACTCTTGGGCTTAAGCAATTCTCTTCCCTCAGCCTACCAAGTAGCTGAGACTACAGATACCCACCACAATGCCCTGTTATTTTATGTTGCAGTTGTCACTGTTGATCAGCTGGCTGGGGCCGGGTTTGAACCCACCACACTCAGTGTATGTGGCTGGTGCCATAACTGCTGTGCTACGGGCACCAAGCCCCATTTTTTTCTACTTACCTGTCTTCCTTTGCTAAAAATGATTTTCTCTGTTTTTTTTTTTTTAACTTTCTTGCTTTTTATTTTTTGTGTATCTTTTGTAACTTTTTTGAATTGAGGTTATCATGAGACTTGCAAAAATCATTTCAGAACCAATTGTTTTTTAAATTTCAGATTCATATGAGGGTACAGATGATTAGGTTACATCATTTGCATTTGTTAGGTAGAGTCCAAGTTGCAGTTCTGCCTCTCACCCAAGGGGTGTGCCATATATCCTGACATTGTGTTATATTGTGCCTGTTATTTGAGAGCACATCAATCCCCTCTCTCCCCTCACTCCTCCTCCTCCTGCTCTACTTGAGTTTGTGTGTTTCTCTTGTGTGGGCATGTATTTGTTCATCTGTTGGTTTCATATTAGAATTGAGTACATTGGATACTTGTTTTTCCATTTTTATGATACTTTACTAAGTAAAATGTTCTTCAACTCCATCTAGATCATTACAAAAGATATAAAGTATCTTTTTATGGCTGAATAGTATTCCATGATGTACATATACCACAGTTTATTAATCCATACATGTCTTGATGGGCACTTGGGTTAATTTCACATGTTAGTGATTATGAATTGAGCTGCAATAAACATTCTAAAGTATGTCTGTCAGGCAGGGTCCGCTTAGACTTGTGGAACTGGCATGAACAAGTGAAGAAATACAAAGTTAGGAACGACAATAAAGAGACACGAGACACAGAATAGAATTTTCAAAGGTGGGATCTCAGGGGACCACTCCTTTTGTAGGTTCCGGCAAGTGGCCTAGAGTCTCTGCTCCACTCAGCTTTTATTTAAATCTATCTGCCCAGGTGGTCAGCTGAGGTTGGGAACAAAGACACCAGCAGTTTCTCTGAGTGAGCATATCCCCTCCTATTATTATTATTATTATTATTATTATTATTATTATTATTATTATAAACTTTAAGGATTTGAACAGTTTTGAGGAATTTGAAATTTGAGCCTTGTGTGAGGGAAGCCTCCCAGAATCACACATGCAGATTCCTTGGAGGGGTGTTAAACTCCGCTAGTTCACTGCAGAGTAAAACGCCACTGGCCCACTGGCGTTAATCTCCTCTGAGGAATCCTTGGGGGAGAGGCATTTTCCTCTCATCACCATCACAGAGGATTTTCCTCTGTGATAAGAGATTTAAGCCCTATTTGCCATGTCTCAGGGTTGGAGCTGTTCCCTTGGTCTCTGCCCCAGCCAAATGCAAATCTCCACAATGGGTATTTGCTTTGTCTGTTTAACGGGCAGGAAATGACCTAGAAGATGTGCCTTTTCTAGGTCTTGCCATAATCTCTTTTATGGCCATTTTCTTCCTCAGAGTGTTCACAGACTCAGCAGGGTATTTATGTAAGCTGTATCCCCAATAGGCCAGAGTTTCAGGAAAGGCCAGAAACTTGTTCAAATAAGAAATGTAGCAATGGCTCGCTTAAAGGTAAATTAGCTGACTTTTCTTTGTTCTGACTCCTTCAGCTTACTTTTTAATTTTCCCTTTTGGGGGAGTGCCCTCCCCTGCCAAGAATGGGGTCTTCAGCCCCCATTCTGCCTGCACATGTCCTTACTAAAATGATTTTTTTTCTTCTGTATAACCAATCATTTGAAGCATATGACATCTCTGCTTATAAACAAGCAAAGATGAGTCTAACAGAAATTTTACACTTTAGCTCCATTACCCTCCTGCTTTTATACGTTTTCTGGCTTATACTCATAGTTTTTTATATGATCTATCTTTCAGAAAGTTGTTGTAGTCATTTTTGACAGGTTTGTCCGTTAGTCCCCCTACGGAAAACATAAGCAGTTTGTATTCCACAATTTCAGAACTAGAGCACTCTGTGTGTGTGTACTTATTGTTACCATTATATGTTATACTTTCATCTGATCTCTTATTATTCATTTATGTCCTTTTCTTTCAGATTGAATTGAAAAGCTCTGTTTAGCATTTCTTATAAGATAGGTCTGGTGTCGATGAAATTCCTCAGCTTTTGTTTATCTGAAAAAAATCTTTATTTCTCCTTCATATTTGAAGGCTATTTTTGCAGGGTATAATAATCTAGGCTTAAGTTTCCCCTGCCCCCTTCAGTGCATTGAATATGTCTTGCCACGTTCTCTTGGCCTATAAGTTTTCCCCTGAGAAGTCTGCTACCAGATGTAGCAGGCTTACATAGAAGCTCTATAAAGAACTTCCTCATAAGTTAGTATTTTTCCTCTTCCCTTGCTTCCCTTATGACCTTTTCTTTACATGACCCTTTTGGAGTTTGATTATTAGACTCTTTACAGTAGCTTTGTTTGGTTTTAATGTTTTTGGTGTTTCATGAGCCTCCTGTATTGTGAATATCTATATCTTCCTCCGGGGTTTGAAAGTTCTCTGTTATTATTTGTTTCAATAAACTTTCTACTCCAATCTCTTCCTGGATCTCCTCTTTAATGCCTTTAACTCTTAGATTTTCCCTTTTGAGGCTATTTTCTAGGTCTTTTAGGTGTCTTCATTTATTTTTCATTTTTTCTTCTTTTTTCACTTCTGACTATACACTTTCAAAAGCCTTGTGTTCAAGCTCACAAATTCTTTCTTCTACTAGGTCAATTTTGCTATTGAGAAACTCTATGCATTTCTCAATTTCTCAATTGAATTCTTAAGCTTCAGAATTTCTGTTTGATTTATTTTTAATAATTCAATCTCTGTGAAATTTCTCTGATAAACTTCTGAATTCTTTTTATGTGTTGCTTTAAAGTTTTCTGAGCTTCTTCAGGACAGCTATTGTGAATTCTTTGTCTGAAAGGCTACAGATTTTCATCATTCTGGGATTGGTGACTGTTACCTACTCAGTGTGTGAGACCATGTTTTCCTGGGTATTCCTCATGCTTGCAGATGTTCTTTGATGTCAGGATATTGAAGAGTTCAGTAATCATTTGAATCTTCACAAGTGGGGCTTCTTTGAACTCCTCCTTCTTGAGATGCTTTCCAGATATTACAAGTGAATTGAGAGTTGTGATCTAAGTCTTTGGTCCTTGCTATCTTATCAGCACTGGGCATGCCCCAAGCCCAATAATGACTCTTACAGACTGCTGTTGGTATCACCTTGGTAGACTTGAGTAAGACATGAGAGAATTCCATGCATTGCCATGCAGATACTCTCACTCTGTTCTCTCCCTCTCTGTGCTGGGTTGCTGGAGTTGGGAAAGGAGTAACATGTGTACTCCCTTATGGCCACCAGTGCCAGGTCATACCTGAAGCCAGACCAATCTTACTCAAAGACCCTGGTGACTGTTTTCTGGCTACCTCTGATGTTTATTGAAAGCTCAAGGGCTGTTGAGTCAGAAGGGGCTGAATCCTGCTCCCGCTTTTCCCCTTAGGAAAGCATGTTTCCTTCTAGCCCAGGACAGGTCTATAGAAGACTTCCAGGACCTAAGACCTGTACTCAGGATCTTCAGAAATCTGCTTTGTACTTAATTTTACTATGGCTGATGGGGTATCCAAGTTGCAAAACAAAGGCCTCTGAACTCCCTTTCCTTTCCCTAAATGGAAGAAGACTCCCTGAGCCACCCTGTAGGTAGTTGGGAAGAGTGACACAGGCTCTGGCTGGGGAAGGGGTGGTAAAGGCATTGTCTTTTCTGCCCTCTTTAGTGCCTCTTTCCTTGATACGATGTTAAAACCAAGGACTATGATCACTCACCTGATTTTTAATTCTTCTGAGGGTGTTTCCTTCCATGGGTAGTTTTGAATTTGTTTATGGGAAGGGGATGAGAGCTGGCACTTTCTATTTGGCCATCTTACTCTGCCCCCTCTCAGCGCACTCTAATCTTCTCTATTAAAAAAAAAATGCTGAAAATCATGGAGAGAAGGAAGAGAAGGGGGAAATATAAAGACCTACTTATCAGGTACAATGGATGATGAGCACACTTCATAGCCCTGACTAAAGCATTTTAAAAGCTATCCATGTAACAAAAATATTTGTACCTCCTTAATGTAAAAAAAATGAAAAAAATAAAAACACTTTGATTTAATGCTGGTCTTCTGTCTATAAATCAGATATTTACAGTTCAATTAAATGCCAAACTTTCCCCCTCCAAAAGGATTTAACTCCTTAGCATCTATTAATATATGTTATATATGCTTTCAATCTGCAATACTTAACAATTTGACTTTTTCTCATCTGTGTATAAAACTTCACAATTAAAAACCACTCATTCAGTTAACAGTATAATCATACTACTCACATTTCATATTTTTGAATCTGAACTTTCAGACATTGACCTAGACAGGTCTCTGTACATTATTATTTAGGTAAATGTTTTAGAATATGGTAGATCATCTGGTACATAGGTGCTCAAAAATTTTGTGTAGTGGGCAAATAAATATGTGAACATGTTTTTTGCTCTATCTTCTCCTCTGAGTTCATCCAAATGCCCATTTCACATCTCTACCTAAAGCTTTCAAAAGTGTTTCAAACCCAACATTTCCAATCTAGTCTATATTCTTCTAGTCATCTTTCCTAACTTGATGTTCTTCCATAGTCTCCACCTTAAATGAAGGACCTGTCTCTAGCCTATACTTTAAATTTTAGTCAGAATCCAAAGCAGCATAAAATACTATATAATGAAGTACTTACCTTATGCCTCTGAGAGTCAATGCTCTAGGAAGAGGAACAAACAAAAGGAAGAAGAATCTGTCATGCTGACTAGCTTAACATGGCTATTTCTTTTTTCTTCCAATCTGCTATTCAAGTCTAGGGTTCAATGTTCTCTATAGTCCTATTGTTCTAGCAGTTACCACAGGCCATGCTCCCCTCCCTGCAAGAGCTCTCTAAAACATCACCCAGCTTTCAATTTTTTTTTAATTGCCACAGGCAGGGAAGATAGGATGAACTACTTAGAAATTTCATGGAAGTTCAGATTTCTGAGACTATTCTAACAATCAGGATGGCAAACCCAGAGTTTGAGGTAGAAACAGATGCCAGCTATCACCAGAATTTCTCATTGAATTTATGTGGAGAGCAGGCCATGAAGAAGCAGAGTCCCCACAGCCTGGGGAACATTCAGGGAATGAACCCCCAACTGCTTCTCCTCCCTTCCCCAAACAACCACATTCTTTTCTCCATGCTCCCTCTGCCAGAAGTCACGTAGCTCTTTCTTTGTCCAGTTAACTATACAGAGACCCTGGTGATCTTCCCCTTCCTTCTGCTTGTCATATGCTAACAAAGTTAAGTAGTAACCCCTAAGTCATAGTTCTTCCTTTGTTTTGTTAACTATGCAGTAATCCTTGTGATCTTTCCTTCTATTTCTTATCATATGTTAATGAGTTGAGTAGAAACCATTAACAAGAGGATTTGTCTTTACTCAAGTCATTTGCATCTTCCTGTCTTAGTGGAAGAGCAAAAATTCGTCTTTTGTTTATGCTATTTCCCCATATTGTCTATGCTACTTCCCGCTGGATAAAGCTGATTTTGTGCTTTGGTGCTGGCTGATCAGCTCAGTCAGACCTCCTGATCCCATCTTTCATCTATGTGCCTTCTCTTGTGCTGCATTTTTCTCAGTTCCTACCAATTCCACTCTGGTTCACTCCCCTTCCCCATGCTGGCTTGTGACAAATTTATTGCTAAGTAACTGAACAGACAAATTTTAGAAATGCAAAATGAATGTTGAGTGACTTCTTCTTTTTCCTTAAAAATAAACAATCAGATTTGTCTGACACTTTAGAATAGCTGCCTGGTAGATTACTTGACTGTTATTACTTAAATTACTTTAGTTATTACTAACATCTACAGTACCAAAGACATGAAAAAAAATAAATTTTAAAACTAGGGCCAAAACATCGGAATTACCAAATGCCATTGATACTTCTTGGATCAGCTACGATACCTTCAAAATTATCAGCCATGTGTGGATATATATCCAAAAGAATTCAAAACAGAATCTCAAAGAGATATTTGCATTCCGAAGTTATAGCAGCATTACTCTCAACAGCCAAGAGGTAGAAGCAACTCAGATGTCCATAGATAGAAGAATGGATTTCTAAAATGTGGTAAATACATGCAATGATATATTATTCAACATTAAAAAATAAGAAATCACATGCTGTACACAGATGAACATTGAGCACATTATGCTAAGTGAAATAAACCACTCACAAAAAGACAAATCCTGTGATAGGGGTGTCCAACTCATGGCCCACGGCCGCACATGGCCGAGCATGGCTAGGAATGCAGTCCAACACAAAATCATAAACTTACATCATGTTTTTGGTGGAACTTGATAGCGCAGTTTTTGAGTGTAAACTTTGTAGACAACAACGTCACATCACAATGTCACATAAAACCATGTACACTCTTGCCATTTGTACTCATCCATGGCTTCAGTTTTATGGCAGTGTGCAACTTCCACTGTGTTATCTTCCAAGCACAGTCAAATTGACACCATCAGACATTACATGTGCTTATGGTGACTTGGTGAGGAAGCGATTATCAATAATATTTCAACTACCATTGCACCGTTAGGCATTGAATGTTATTTAGAAGTCAGGTAAGCACTCTTCTCTGATTATTAACATCCTTCCATACCTCAGCAGCACCTCACAGATCACCCACTTTGCTTTACAATCAGCATTCTACCTCGCCTTGCATCAGTAGTCAAAATGTGGAACGGTATAAACCTTGCTCTCTATCATCCTGTAAATTAATTTTCATAATAAAAGTAAATATAAAGCCTTATCTATTATTATTATTATTTTAATCCTGGCATGGCTTCTATACCATCCCAAAAGAAAACAGGAAACCCCTCCAAGAAAATTACTAATGAAGGAAGATTATTCAATGAAAAGTAGATACATGACTACTTTTTTGGCAAGGCAAATAGTAAGCCACTCTGCTTAATTTGTAGGGAATTTGTGTAAATTTCCAAAGACTATGTGCAAAACACACTGTCAAATTTGAAGTGTAAGAAGGATTTTGTCGTAAGGACAAACCAGAGGAGCTGGAAAAAAAGTCTGTCTTTTCAACAAAAAATTGTTTAAAGTTACAGCTCAGATGTATTACATTGTAAAAGCTAGTTATGTAGTAGCATATTTAACAGCAAAAAAAATAAAACCTACTACTATGGTGAGTTCATTAATCAATATATAGAAAACATGGCAGATATAATTTTCCCTGGAAAAAAGCGGAGGATATTTAAATCAGTTTGTCTTCCCAAACTATATCCAGGCAAATTGGAAAAACTGGAAAATCTAAGAATAAAGAGTTTGGAGACTAAAGCTGCTAATTTTAAATTTTAATCTTTGGTGATGGATGACAGCAGCAATGCTACAAATATGTCTCAACTTGCCATTTTTAATACAAGTATTGATGATGAATATAATGTCACTGAAAAAATGGCTTCTTTAGTGCCTTTAAAAGATGCAACTAAATCAAAAGAATTTATACAAGGCAGTGAAAAATATGTTAAAGTGATTTTCCTTGTCCATTGTCAACATATCTGGTATGTTACTGGGTGCTCTGACAATGGTTGGTAAAAGAGAAGGACTTGTAAAATTAATAGAAGAGGATGCAATTGCTGTCCAAAACTCATGTTTGATGAAGATTCATTGCATAGCACATCAAGAAAATGTAAAAGCTTTTTAAAAGCTTAAAAATGTATTTTTTAAAAAATGCATTAAATTTTTTTAATTGCACAAAAAGTTTCAAAAATGAATGTCGTGCAAATTGTCATCAAGACTGAATTTCATAAGGGCCAAGGGATTGAATCATCGCCATTTCCAGGAAATCCTTAAAAGTATTGATGCTAGGCCAGGCACAATGGCTGACACCTGTAATCCTAGCACTCTGGGAGGGCAAGGCAGGTCGATTGCCTAAGCTCATGAGTTCAAGACCAGCCTGAGCAAGAGCAAGACCCTGCCTCTAAACATAGCCAGATGTTGTGGTGGGCACCTGTAGTCCAACCACTTGGGACGCTGAGGCAAGAGAATCATTTAGGCCCAAGAGTTTAAGGTTGCTGTGAGCTGTGATGCCACAACACTCTACTGAGGGCAACAAAGTGAGACTCTGTCCAAAAAAAAAAAAGAAAAAAGTATCAATGCTGACCGTGGCAACATCATTTATTTTTCAGATGTAAGATAGCTACATTGAGGCAAAATGTTGAAAAGATTTTATGATTTGCAACATGCTATCAAGTTGTTTATGGTATCAAAAACTAAATTCGTGCCAGAACTTGACAATGAAAACTGCCTTACAAAATTAGCATTTTTAGTGGATTTATCTAATCTTTTACATGAGTTAAACATGCATCTCCAAGGTGAAAACAAACTTATCAATACAACATTTCAAACTACAGCAGCATTCAAATGAAACTGAAATTATGACAAGCTCAAATTAAGCAAACAATTTTATGTGTTTCAACACATTGGCTAAACACAGTCCTCTGAATAATGAAAAACATACAGCCTTGCTTTTCAATTTGAAGACAAATTTCAAGATTCCCAGGAAAATAATCAATTTGGGGGCATTCATGACTCATTTTCAGGCAATATAAATATGTTACCTGCCAATTTTCAAATGGAATGCATAGAGCTGCAATCTGATATTTAACTTAAAGAAAAAACTGATCCTGTCTCTTTATTGGATTTTTATAGGTACCATCTTCCCAGAGACAAATATCCCTCACTTCACAATCATACCTTATTCATGTCATGGCTTTTTCACAGCACCTCCATTTACAAGCAACTATTTTCAAGAATGAAGCTCATTATGACTAAAATTACAACCAAATATCTGATGAGTACTTTGAGAACTCCCTGAGAATTGCAACTACTTCCATCGAACCAGATATTGAGGCATTTGTTTCTCAAATACAGTGTCAGATATCACACTAGTTTCAGTTACATGTTCTCCACTTTTCTTTTATTTTTATAATTTAAAAAATAAAAAAAAAAACCAAAGACATTTTAAAACTTAGAAGTATACATTTTCTGTATTAGATGCAAACTTGAGACCTGCTTGATAATTTTAAAAGACTCTCTGAAGAGGCCACTGAATAATTAGGATTATTATGTGAGGACATTTTTGCTTATCTGTGGTGGCAGATATCGTGAAATTTATCCATGAACCTTTTTTGCTCTTCAGCTTTCATTAGTGTTCATGTATTTAATATGTGGCCCAAAATAATTCTTCTTCCAATATGGCCCAGAGAAGCCAAAAGTTTGGATGTCCCTGTCCTATGCTAATCCACTTACATGAGACATCTAAAATAGCTAAACTCACAGAAACAGAGTATAGAATGGTGGTTAACAGGTAATGGAAGAGAAAGAAGAATTGACAGTCAATGGGTATAGAGTTTCAGTTTTGCAAGATGAAAAAGTTAGGTTTGTTTCTCAGCAATGTGCATACACTCAACATTACCAAACTGTCTACTTACAAATAGTTGTTATAATGATAAATTTTATGCTATGTGTTTTATGCCAAATTTTTTAAAGGAAAAAATATCAGCCATGTATTTGGATCACCATTGTTACCTTAGTGAGTAAAAATAACAACTTTATGATCAATCAGATTTAGACTTGAACCCTAGTTCTAGTACAGTCTAGTATCGTGACCTTGAAAACATTATATGATTATTCTTTAACATTTATACTACCTATAAAATGGAGACATAAAATAGCTCAGACTTCAGAGACAGACTTCCTAGATTTAAGTTACAACTCTGCTACTGAGTTTTCTATAACATTGTGAAATTTACATAACCTCTTTAAGCCTCGGTTTTGTGAAATATAACTAATGTGATGTATTCTTTGTGGGAATACAATGAGATAATATACAGGGTGGACATAAAGTTTATGTCCAATTTAAATAGTTTAACATAGTAAATTGGACATGAACTTTTGTGTCTATCCTGTATTAACAGCACTTCATGGTCAGGCACATAATATTTATGAATTACATAAATACTTATTAAATACCCAATATGTGCCAGGCACTGCTCTAGGTACTGAAGAAAATACTTGCATTATCTCACAGAGGTTATTATGACAGTTACCTACCTGAAGCATTCAGTGTCACTTGTTTTCAAGCTTCTTATTTTAGGAAAATCACTATATTTTTTTCTTTGATTTTATGTTGCTAGTAAACTTTTATTCCCTAATTACCCAAGTTATTCTTTTTTATTGGCTCAAGTAAAAGGAGAATAATGCTAGTTAATAGGATTTGATCCATCGGTAAGACATTCAGCACCTGAGCAGCTGAACACCAAATTTTAAGTTTTGATATGAGGTTTCCATATATCAAAGAGTGCTCAATCTGTAACACTCATTAAATATTTCACAATTATTAGTGAAGTTTTTTAAGAACCTCTTTAAAGGTAAATAACTCGAGAACAAATGATCAAGTTTCTCTTTTGGCCAGTGTGCATGGTTCATGCTTTAAGTGAGCACCATTGGTGACATCATTATTCAAAGTAGAAACAGTTAAGAAGGCCTGCATCAGGCCTCTGGGTGTCTAATATCAGGCATCAATGCCATTCTTAAAGGAACAACTATACAATTCAATTACCACTTCTGATTCTGACATAAGATCAGAATCTCTATTCCTGCCTATACATACTTTGTTTAACGAATGTGAGTTGTAGTTATTTCTTCTATAAAACTAAATATAAAGGGGAAAATAATGTAGTATATATTTTCTTAAATGTCAATTTTTAAATATATTTTTGGCAATATGGATGCTTGGAATATTGTGAAATGCTAAAATATCCAACTGAGGCTTTCTTTTTCCTAGTTTATGTTTTCTGCAGAAGCAGCAGCAGCGCCATCTTCTGGAATAAATGGAATGAGACATAATTATGGGAGTCTTGAGGAGAAATAGAATATCTACGTGCATGCACCAAAATGAAAAGCGTACAAATAAACATATGTTGTTAATAATCACAGAAAAAATTAATATATAACCAATTTCCACCAATAATCAATAAGTAACAACTGCCTAAGGGCAATAAACTTCTCCTCCGCCAGCAAGATTGTGTGTGTAGCTCATGTTGTTCTGGACGTTTTAACATATAAAATATGCCTGAAACTGACACACAACTAGAGAAAAACTATTTTTTATTAATTAACTGAAAAATTGAATCATGAGCTCCTTTCATATGGGAAAGTGGGAGAAATGAACAAAAAATAAGTAAAATATTCTTCTTGCCTATGACTTAAGATACATATAAATCAAGAGGAATAAAGAAGTTCATTAAAGAAAATTAGTTACAAAACCACATAGAGAGGCAATAAATTCTGGGGCAGAGTCGCCTCTGGGATAGTTAATCCAGGGCATTAGATATAAGGACCCCTAAACCCACCCCTGGGAAAAGGTTATGAAGAAGGAAATTAACATCTCTGAGAACATTTTTGATAAATGGCTATATAAAATTCTTGGATTTGGGGGATGAAAGAGGAACTTCCTAGGGTGGGGTAGAGGCTGTGAAGCCCTCCAAAGGGCATGATAAGTGTAGTAGGCAGAATTCTAAGATGTCCATCTAAGATTCTTAGTCCCTGGTACACATTACTTTGTCCCCATTATCCGATTAAACACAAATCTAGGCAGTGCTGTGAAGGAATTTTTGTTGTGAGTTGGCTTTAAGATACAGAGAGTGGTGGGGTGGGGCTGATGTAATTAGATGAGCCCTTTAAGAGCAGAGAATTTTCTTTCACTGGCCAGGAAAGAGGAAGTCAGATATCTGAAATGTCTGTGATGGCTTGAGGATGGATGCAGCCACATGTCAAGGAATGTGGGCAGCTTTTAGATCTAAAAATTGGTCCCTCTGACATCCAGCAAGGGAATAAGGGCCTTAGTTCTATAGCTGCAAGGAACTGAATTCTGCCAACAATAACAAAAAAATGCACTTGGAAGCAGATATTTCCCAAGAGTCTTCAAATAGAAATCAGCCTGAGTGACACATTGATTTTAGCCCTTGATACCCTGAGCAGAGAACCCAGCTATGCCATGCTGGACTTCAAACCTATGGAATTGTGACCTAATAAATGGGTGGTATTGTTTTAAAGAAGTACTTCTATGGTGATTTGTTATATAGCAATATAAAATTGATAAGAATGGATTGCCTTAAAATTGCTAAGGAAGGTAGTTCATGTAATGATCCTGATTTTATATTTACTGAAAGGTTATTCAACCTTCCCTTTCCTCTCTATATGCCTAGTCTTACTTTTTAGTAAATACTTTAGGACACACTGAAAAATTAATACTATATCAGGCACTAAATTATTGGCTTTCCAAGTGGGCTTAAATCATTACCTCGCACTCAGGTGCCTTCATGTTTGCCAGCAACCAGGGTCAATAATCAAGACATTGAACTAATGTTGCATGGACATGGACCAACCATTCAGATGCCCAATCTATCAGAAAGACTGCTAGCTGGTTACCACACTGCCACAGGTTCAATATCATCCCTGCCAAAACAACAACAACAACAACAAACAAAAACTGTGTTCCCGCAGGGAAGCAAGCAAGAATGAAGGTTTGAAAGTGATAGAACATCTTCTGGGGAGGATAATACATTTTTGCAAAGCCTATTTATTTTATTTTATTTTATTTCATTTTATTTTTTGAGACAGAGTCTCAAGCTGTCACCCTGGGTAGAGTGCGGTGGCATCACAGCTCACAACAACCTCCAATTCCTGGGCTCAAGTGAGTCTCCTGCCTCAGCCTCCCAAGTAGCTGAGACTACAGGCGCCCGCCACAATGCCCGGCCATTTTTTGGCTGCAGCTGTCATCGTTGTTTGGCGGGCCTGGGCTGGATTCAAACCCGCCAGCTCAGGTGTACATGGCCGGCGCCTTAGCCCGCTGAGACACAGGCACCGAGCCTGCAAAGCTTATTTTATCTACCTGTCATTCTTCCTTGGCTTCTTGGAGGTGCAGTTTTCACCCTCAATAGTGTCATCATTAGGATTGCCTGATTCAAGTTGAAAAATCAACATGATACTGACATAGATTAGAATCACAGATAAAAATTGAGTAATTATTTAGTATAACATGTCCCACATATATCACAGATCCAACACAGACAAGTTTACTACCAACCAAATACTGCTTGAGACGTAATTACATTGTAAAAAAGTTATCGTATATCTGAAATGTACATTTTAACCAAGCATCCTGTATTTTATTAGGTAACTTTATTCAATTTGGTCTTCTATTCCTTCCTACATAAGTCATTTTTACTTACAATTGATCTGAGTTTCAGGTCTTTGTTTCATCTTAGTTATGTTATATGAGCAAGCCACGCCATCCCTGTTGCTATATTCAGGCACTGTAACTAAGCAGTTCATCCTCATAAAGAGTTGGAGTATATTTCCCCATCCACTGACTTTGGGTTTAGTCACGTTACTTGATTTGACTGATAGAACAACATGGACGTGAGGCAGTGTGTGCCACTTCCAAGCTTGCACATTAAGAAAGCTTGTGTGTGTTTCCACTTGCCGACTTGCATATCTGCATCACCTCGAGTCCCTGAAGAAGGGTGTTAGGGACAGGCAGCCACCCCAATTGAGTTCAATTTAGACCAGGTTACTCCCAATCACCAGTCTCATGAGTGAAATAAACGTGTATTGATTTGCTCTTTGCTGGAGAGATTTTGTGGTTGCTGGTTCCACAGCACTATGGTTGCCATGGGTAACCCACTTCCCTTCTCATTCGCAGTTAAGTTGTTCAAAGAGAAATTTGGTAACCACAATGCTGGCTGGGGTAAGAGAGCATAAGAGGTAGGAAAGAAAATCAGTCCCTGTACATGCAAGAATAAATTATATTACCTCTTTGGCCACCTCAGGTGCTTTGGGAGAATTCCAGCGAGAGCATGAGAACACTGAAAGGAGAAAGGAAACTTATCATACCTTACTCTAATGCTCTGAGAGTTATTGTCATGTCATGTCCCTGTTTTATTTTGAACTGTCATGCTGAGCTTTATTGAGAATTACATTATTGGTAGGGAGGATTTGATAAAGCTTATGGAGCATTACCTTTCCTTGCATTCTAAGACTTTTTTTTTCTTTTCATTTTACCCGACATCTATCTGACTCAAGCACTTTACATTTTCTTATACACACCTAAGGATTAGTGCTAAATAACTTTATTAAAGGTCAATGAACTATAGTTCGATTCTTCCACACTCAGATATATTTTCCTGTATATGTGAAGGCTTTAAAATAAACACCCCCACAGTTTGATATCTTTTCTAGTACACTTTCCTAGAGTGTGTGTAGTTAGCATTTATTTTCAGTATGATTGATGCTCTAACAGATACCCAGTAAATCTCTATGCCACGTAGCCTTTCAACTACAGATGGAGGTAATAGCTTGTGTTTGTTCATTTGGCTTCTACAACAGAGACTAGATAAACTGTGATTCTAACTGGACGAGGCCAAGACTGATGATAGAATATTGGGTCCATGTATTTCTGGTGTGTTATCTCCCTGAGTTCATCTGGACATCATCATCAAAAGTTCCTGAAAGCTGCTGTATGCAGCATTCTATCAACTGGACATCTCAATTAACCAGCTCCATTGTTTTTGTTTGTTGGTTTGTTTTTATTTTTGTTTTTTTGCCAGGGTGATGATTGCAGCATATCTACAAGACCCTAAAATACCTCCTGGCTTGTAATATTAAATTCCATCCAGTATAGTTACTGAGTTACAGGAATATTCCGTGCTCCTAACATTGGAAGATCACACATGGACCATGCAGCAGCATTCAATTCACTTAATTAGAACAAGCTGATATTTCTTTCACCGTGTGAATAACCCTTTTACTGAGACTACATTGTTTCAAAGGATTATTTCTATTTGCTTCCATGAAGCAAAAATCGACTGCCCTTTAGGGAGTCCTCATTAGCATAATTATGCTGCTGGTACATCACATACACTTTAGGAACCCCAGGATGATCTTAAAGGAATGCTTTGCTCCTTGGAGTGTAACAGTATTAGGCAACACCTGAAATTCACCAGAAACGCAGAATCTCAGGCCCACCTCAGACCTACGGAATCAGAATCTGTACTTTATCAAGATCTCCAGGTGATTCCTATGAACATTCAAGTTTGAGAAGCACAACTCAGCACTTGTTAACACTAGGCTATTTCTCCAAATGGCAAAGTGCACTCTAGGTTCTCTAGATGAGCTGCCTGACTCACAAGAGACTGAATTTCCTGATTAAATGAGTTCCCAAGGCCTGTGTCTCAAAGTTGTGAGTATTAAATAAGACCATACTTTTGAAAATGATAAAGAACCTATAGGAAATGCTAGCTCTTGCTATTTTTCAATGTGTGCCCTCACCTTTTCATTTTTGGTGGAGTGTTTGGCAAGAATCATAATGACAGCCAACATTAGGAAGTGCTTATCATGTGCCAGGTAGAGGTAGAGTGTAGTGGCCCTATTTTACAGGAGACAGAAGTGAGGGACGGGTTAAGACTCAATCTTCTCCATAGCTATTTTCTTAGGCCCTTCCCCACACTGTTTTTTTTTTTGTTTTTTTTTTTTTGTAGAGACCGTGTCTAAAGTTATCACCCTGGGTAGAGTGCTGTGGCGTCACACTGCTCACAGCAACCTCCAGCTCTTGGGCTTAGGCGATTCTCTTGCCTCAACCTCCCAAGTAGCTGGGACTACAGGCGCCCGCCACAGCGCCCGGCTATTTTTTTGTTTTTTTGCAGTTCAGCCGAGGCCGGGCTTGAACCCGCCACCTTCGGTATATGGGGCCGGCGCCCTACTCGTTGAGCCACAAGAGCCGCCCCCTTCCCCACACTGTTGCTCATTCTGATACTCTAAGAAATATTTTGTATCTAAGACCAAAATATACTTAACCTGTTTTTGCTTTATCTTAAGAGTCACCTCACATGCGCATGACAAAATCTGAAGCCCCTCCCCTAGAGATCCTGATGCAATAGGTCTAGGGTCAACTCTGTGAATGAATATTTTTAAGAAATACCCAGGGGATTTTTGTCATCAGTCAGATTGGAAAGACACTTGTTCCAAATTAGGGTACCCCTTTCAGGCAGAGCTATGCTGCAAGCTTGCAGCACCTTGGCACTCTCATCAATATCAATGCCATCTCCACGCACACCTTCTAAGAACCCGGCCCACAAAGTGTAGAGCCCAGCTCTGGTTTGAGGCAAAGCTTCATTACCTTTCACATTTTTCTTGGTGATACAAGCCAAGGTGCACCTAGCTTCATCTGCCTTTTAAATGAACCAAAGCCGCTAAGACAGATCTGTCTTTTCTCACACACATACTTGAAATGAATGTTCTCACACTAATGACAGTTATCTGCCACTACGTTTGCCATTGCCTCTGTCCCTTCTCTAGAATAAATCTAAATCAGGTTACATGTCTATTCATGACATGCCCTTTGGTGCTTAACTATGCTTGTACTTGAGCAGGTACCAATCTCATGACATGCCCTTTGGGATTTAACTACGCTTGTACTTAAGCAGATACCGATCTCATTTAACTAAGCTAAACTATGGCTGTACTTGAGCAGATACCAATCTCATTCCACAAACAGAAATTTCTATGTGTAACATACATTATATTTTGAGTTCTCAATTTGCCATTACACAGAAATGAAAGTGCCAGGCAACTCCCTGAAGGTGGGTGGCCTATATAGTGACAAAGTATTGGGATGACTGGAATACTCTTACATGCCGATTTCCACTGTGACATTCACATTGCCATCCATTTTTATTGTGATTTGTCTACGCAGGTCACTGTTTGAACCCCTTGTCCCAACCACAAGACCTCTTCAGATGCCTCAGCTACAGGCACCAGGCTTATACCATCGCTAGGGGCGTGGAGCATATTCTGCTACTCCTACCCTGCATTGAGTACTAGGAAACTTTGAGACAGGGTCTCAAACCCATCGTCCTTATATCACAGTCATGTCTAATGCTTTCCTATGTTCATACCAGAAAAAGGAAGAAGAGATAGGCATGAACCATATATGTCCTCTGTCCTTGGATTCCACAGAACTACCTGGGATTTTAGTGGAAGGCGTTTATCAGTAGGTCCCGAGGCACTTGCCCTGGGAAACCCAACCTTAAGCTTATTTTGTCATCCCTTTGACTCTACATGCTTCATTTTTAGCAGCTGATTTTGAGGGATGACAAGATTAACTCTATGTCTTACTCATTACTTCAAAATGATTATTTATGCCCTGGATTTTTGCCTCTCCTCAAAAGCATAAGCTTTTGGAATCTAAACACCAAGAACTACCTGCTGCTTTCTGCTGTGAATACAATTAGTCATTTAACCTAACTGTCCAACACAAGAAAGCATAAAGATAGAAGGAAATGCAAGGGAAAGATACAGGTTGACATTTCGAAAATATTAGTCTGCCGTGCAATTATTTGTGAAGTCTGATGGCAGTGCACATCTTCCCCACTACACTACCAGCCACAGTGAAAGAAACCATGCGGCATGACATGGACCATGGAAATTGCACCATCGGGTAAAATGAGGAAGAGTCATCCACAACTCCAAACTAATTCTACCAAGTCACTTGGTATTTAATTTTGCCTTCTGAAAAAACAGACCAAGTATCTGTCTGTTAGTGCTCTTAATGAGGGGTCTAACAAAGAAGAACTTCTAATTTGACCCAAATTAGAGAAGCACATATATATGGAACAGTGGAAGAAATCTAAGGGAAGTGTTAATTCCCCATTTGGCTTGTCAAGTTAGCCTTGACAATAACAATAGTTACTATGTATTGAGAATTTATTATATATCAGATACTCTATGGAGCCCTTTAAATGTATCTCCTTCTGCCCCCTACCCAACAATCCTATGATTTGTATTATCTCCATTTTTTCAAATGAGAAAAATAAGTAGTTGGTAGAAGTTGTGAACTCCAAAACAAAATTTTTTGGATCCCAAAATTAAATTCACAACCACCACCATGTTTTATTGCAAATGAGGGAGAGAAAGATCCCATAACCCGATTAATTGAGTATTGGATCTTATTCAGTGCCGCATAAGAGGAAGGCCTGCATGGATCAACCAGATAATCACCCCTGATATGGCCCAAGGATTATGATCACCGAACCTACCACTTCTATAACTTAGGGATACCTATTCAATCTTGGAATGACATCCGCGGAAGGCTCCTTTTACTTTTGAAGGCAATCAAAAATTGTGTAGACTTTAGTGGAAACAAAACATAGATTTCAAACTAAAATGTACTGTGGTAAAATCAATAATTTTTGTTGAATTTGTTTTCAAATTAATTTAAAAATAATTTGAAATCTGAAGAAATTAAACCCGTTTCAAGTACCTCTTCCACGTAAGTCTCAGCCTTGTAAATATGAAGTAAAGTCCAGAAAGACAAACCCACATGAACTGAACAAAGACCAAAAAGATCAAGTTAAATATTAAAAGCTTATGCTATATATCCACTCATTTCATTTGTGCTTAATTATAGAGTTTTGTAAAAGTTATAATTTATTATATTTTAACTCCTTTACCATCATTTCATTCATAATATCTCACCAGCTTCCTCTTTTATTGACAACTAATTTTGTTCCAAGAGCTATCACTATTACATCACAATTAGCTATGTATGGAGTTGAGTCTTGTCAGAATGGGGGAGGCCTATAATCCAGTTGCAGGCTCCTTTGTCTCTGGCTATAATCGTTGCTTTTGATAAAATGCTCCTTATGGGGACTAAATGACTAACTCTTTTGTAGCACATAAGGAAACACAACTTATGCTTAATTGGAAAAATATGAACTAATGCTTAAGCGTCATCTACCCCAGCCCACGGGGCCCATGGTGCTCAGTAATGGCAGTGCTTCAGCCCTACACACAGCATGAGCTGCTTTCATTGCTCTGTTTTCCTACATTTCAACTCTACTTGCTGAGCAGAAAAGAGTTCCATAATAACACTTCATTTTCCTAGCCAAAACGAATTTATAATTACAAAGTAACCAGTTGCCCTGTGTTGTACTTAAAGTGCTTTAAGAATTTCTGTTGCCCTGAAAACTGAGCCATTTTTATTTTAATGGGAACTTGTTTGGATTTTATCTTCTGTTTCTCTTCTCTCTCCAACCTTCTTTCCTCTGGTCTCTCCCCTTGGTCTTTCCAGTGGGATGACTTTCCCACTGGAAACATGTAGCACATTTAATTACCCAACACTCATTTCAAAGAAACTTTAGGGTAATTTAATCATCACTGAGAATCAAATGAAACAGCTTAACAGGACCCAAGAAAGCCCCTTTGATTATTTTATAAGATTTCAAATTTCCTCCAAAACGAGAATATGAGGTTGGACAATTTGGTTCATGAACGCATCCTAGAAAGAGTGCTACCCATTGCTGAATAGCACTGTGATCACCTTCAAAGTATTCTTCTTGGGAAGCTATGCACCAACACCAGCACCTAGTCTACCCTTCAAAGCAATTTTGGAACTCTTTTTCTGGAATGGCCAGCAGAGCTATCACGGTACACAATCTAACAGTTAAGTTCGGGAACTCATCCTAGGAAAAGTGCTTTGAAGAATGGGCTCGGTTGTAGCGTTCATGCACAGCTTCCGGAGCATAGTACGTCAAATGGGACTGTAGTAATATTCGGCAATGAGTTGTGTAGCACTTTTTTCCAGGATGAATTCGTAAACTTAATTGCCTGACCTCTTATGTGCTTTTTCCTTCCTGTTCACTGGTATTTAATCTCTTTGTTTAAGTGGATTGATAATTCTTTCTAGAAAGCCATTTTCCACCTTTCCTCCTCTCATTGCAAAGATAAACTCCTTACAATGTCACACCTAGTTAGAGATACAGAGATTTCTAAGATCGATTAGCATAACCCTCTCATTTTACAAATAAGGAATTTGATATCCAAAGAAGTCAAATGACTTTATCAAGATAACTCAGCAAGTCACGTGCCTTTTTTTTCTTCCCTTCATTCAAATAACTAATCTAATTTTCTTAATTCCACATTTCAACATTCCATATCAAACTTCCAGATGATATATTTCACATATGTAATGAGTATGTGTAATTATTAGTTTTAAAGATTTAAACTCCTTAATAAAGCATGTACAAAATCCTACTCCCTTGAATTAACACACTCTCATTGAGAAAAAAAATTTGCAATGACACCCATTAAGGTGAACAGGTATGGCTTAGAAATCTTTAGAGGCAAAGTGACTCTGCAACCTGCAACATTCAGCAGCTTAGGTACAACTCCACATAGGCTGACAAACTACTACTCCCAGTTCCTAAAAGGAAGTGTCAGAATTAGTCCTTGCCTCAGTCAATATCTATTTTCTCAATTCTACAGCAATTTCATAAAAATATGGGGTATTTGTATGGTTTATAGGTTACACTGAGAAAAATGAAAAAAATATTATTTTTTCCCAAAGTATAGCCCTTCAGAGGCCAACAATTGAAGGGACTGCGTGAAGAGATGGCTGCTGAAAGGGGCTTGAACTATGGTTGGGTGGAAATGTAATGCTTTGGCCAAAAGTTGAAAAACTGCTGGCTGTTTTAACCTCTATGTCATGTAGAAGTAGCCTGGTTCCAACTTTACATCATTTAAAACTATAAAAACTTCTCCTTCAATAATACCAGCAAGGCTCATTAGCCCTTCTCAAAATCTCAACTATTCCATTTTCTCCACACAATATTTCACTGGCAAGCTGAACAGATATTATGTTAAGAAAATGAAAGTACTTCTTTACCTTGGAAGATTATTAAATATGATGGAACACTCAAAAATTCAATACCCACTCCAATGCACTTTTAAAAGACACAATGATCTGTTCATTTATTTTTAACTATTTGTGGAGTGTCTATTATATGCCAGACTGTGTTCTTAGTGACGGGGAGCAATTTATAGCAGGAAACTAGATGACGTTCTTGCCCTCATTTGTCCACTTGCTTTGCAATTTGACAAAGAATGCACCCCCCTCAAGTCCAGCCAGCAGTCCCTGTTATCAAAGTCATCTCTATCAATAAGTACTGTGTGAGAACACACTATGTTTTCATCTGACTATGCAATATAGTTCCCAACCTCCACATTAATATAGTCACCAATCCATCTCTTTTGACTGTGAATTTGGCTGACAATTATTTTCTCCTTATTTGGGGTTCTAAAGCACAATTGCCCCTACAGTACTCATTAGGACTCTTGCTCAAATAACGTGCATGCTGCTTCATAGTTGGCATATTTTCTAACGTTATGAGCATGCCTTATTAAGCAGAATCTTGCTGAATGAGGCAGACACCCATTCTCACTCTCATTTTTATAAGAAAAAAAGAAGAGACTATTGAATTCCAAAAATATAGGTTTTAAGCAGTCAATAAAAATGTAAAACCAGCCTGTAAAAGTGATCGTGATTTCTGACTCTTACAGCAAGCACACTATGAAACACTTAGAAAGTTTCCTTCATCAGTGTTAGACATTTCAATCAACTCTGTGCCCTACAAACCTGAGTATGTAATATCTTTTATAAACATGAGTATACTGGTTTATTGCTTAATAAAAATAAGTAATTTATATGAACAGGTAAAATTAATCTATGGTGATAAAAGTCAGAATAGTGGTCACCTATGAGTGGGGCCCCCTAGAAGAGGGGATGGGACAAAATTTCAGGAGTGACTAAAAGTTTTATGCCTTGATTAGAGTAATAGATACTTGGATGCATATATTTGTCAAAACTCCTCTAATAACTCCAAGAAGATCTGTGTACTTCACTATATGCAAATTTCACCTCAATTTTTAAAAATATAATAATTGGACATAACATAACTAAGTATTGAAGGGGAAATTATAACCAAAATAACTCTACAAGGAAGAATAAATTCAGATGTTTAAGAAAGATTCAGAAACAGTTTCCATGACAATTAACAGACAATAATAGATTTGAATAATGATACGAATTAAAGAATAAAGAAGCAGAGGACGCTATCCCAGGTGTTAAGGGAGGAACAGACATAAAGATGTAGCTTAGGTGACAAATGACAATAAAAGATGCTGAAAGTTACGTAAAAGCCAAGTCATGGAGGGTCTTCACATTCTACTAAGGAATATGTGTTTTATCCTGAAAGATATTTGGAAGGGGCTTGGAGGACTTTCAACTAAAGAATGATACTTGTGTGCATGTGGCATGCACACACATAAACACACACACAAACACTCAATCTGCTGCCATGTGAAGAATGGATTTTAAAAAGTCAGGACCAAGGTCTGTGACTTCTGTAGTTGGCTATTTCCTAATCCAAGTGAGATATTGGGACTCAAGTAAAGTAAAAGCAGCATGGAGACCATGGAGGCAGTGGGTAGATTTAGAAGTCATTATTGGCCAGGTGCAGCCTAATCCTAGCACTCTGGAGGCCAAGGTGGGTGGATTGCTTGAGTTCAGGAGTTTGAGACCCTGTTTGTGCTAAAAAATAGAAAAAACTAGCTGGGCATGGTGGTAGATGCCTATAGTCCCAGCTACTCTGGAGGCTGAGGTTGGAAGATTGCTTGAGCCCAAGAGTTTGAGTTTGCTGTGAGCTGTGACACCACAGCACTCTACTCAGGGCAACAGAGTAAAACTCTGCCTCAAAAAAAAAAAAGAAGAAGAAGAAGAAGTAGTAGTCATTGTTAAGGAAAACACATTGACAGACTTTGATGACCTATGGAGCAGAAAATAAAGGATTAGGAGGAGTTAGTGATACTGACTATGTTTCTGGCTTAGTCAACCAAAGGAGATGATTGTGTTGAGGTACAGAATACAGAATGAGTAGATACTGGAAGGAACAGAGTTGAGGTCTCCCAGCCCACTATATCTTAAGTGCCTAAAAGACATCCAAGCAGAGTTATCTAATATGTTGTTTGATATATTTAAGGTAACCATATTTACAGATTTGGCCAAGATAGTTCTTGTTTGTGATTATTGCCACTGGAAAAAGTATTGAAAGTACCATGTTTCATTCCCCTAAATGTTCCAGTCTTGTTAATAAAATATGGGATTGCCCTGGTCATATAGGACTGGATTTTAGAGCATATGTGTTCACTTTAGTAATAAGATTTTGGTGTCATCATTATAAAGGTACAGGTAGTTAAGTAAAGCCAGGTTAAATAGAGGGTCATGCAAATAGAGATTTTAATGGAAATTGGGAAATGTCAACACTAAATGAAAGGTAGGGAAAAAGGGGCCCAACAAAGGAGAGCAGCAGAAAGTAGAGTGTTGAGGGAACAAAACCTAAAAAAGAATATTATTCTAAAACCAAGGGCAATATGTTCAAGTTATCCTCTCTAGATCACTGTAAACTCCTTAGGAGGAGGAGCATTTTCCTTAGGTATAGAAAGTACTTAGTAGATGTCTGATGATCAGGGAAAAGATGCAATTTCTTATGTAGGAAAAATTCTTATGAAAGCTGCCTTAGTCAACTCAGGCTATTATGCAAAATGTGATAGACTGGTTGGTTTAAACAACAAAAACTTATTCCCTACAGTCCTGAAGGATGAGAAGTCCAAGATCAAGGTGCCAGCTGATTCTGTTCTGGATAAGGAGCCCCTTTCTGATGTGCAGATGGATATCTTCTTTTGTATCCTGTGTATCCTCCTATGGTGGAAAGATCATCTCTCTCATATCTCCTCTTATTGGGACACTAATCCCATCAGGAGCTCTCTACCTTCCTGCCCCAATTACTTCCCCAAACCCTAAATTTGAATACTATTGCAGTGGAGATTAGGGCTTTAACATATGAATGGGGGCACAACATTTAGTTCACAGAAGAGTTCCAGTTTCACAAATGTGAAATTCTTACAAAATAAAGCTTTAGTTTCAGGAGCTATGATACAAATCAATTCCTCTTCTGAAAAAGAGTACACATTATAGCTCTAACATTATACACTCAGTGTGATTCTTCTTTCTTGCTTCAAATGATATACAGGGTAATATGGCTTTGTCCATAATTCTCTCAAATACTGTCTTCTCTTAGCTTTTACTGCTCTATAATATCTTTGAGGGTAGAGATTTTTAGTTTTAACAGTATTACCTGTTTATATGTGCCTAACAACTAGAATTATTTCCCCCTATAATTCTTATATTTTTTCTGCCATTTCCACTGACTATTGCCAAAAACAAGAAGGGCAACCGAAGTCCTCTATGAAAAAAATGCTAACTGCTTGACAAATCTAGAAGTTAACAATTTATTATCCAAAGGTAAATATAAAACATGCATGATAAGTGGGAAAAGAATTATAGAGTGAAACAGCTAACTTGAACATTTTCTCCTTTGTCAAAAAAATATCTTACCTGACCAAGTTTGTACAGAACCAAACACTCTCATGAATATTAATTTACATCAATATTGATAACTTGTGAGCTTATCAATATTCAGACATAAATTGTTGTTTCACAATCTCTTAATATTTAACCCTGGCCCACTTCCCATCTACATTATAGACCGAGTTCCATGATAGACAACTTTTCATCATCTTGTCACACACACGTGGTCAAAATAGAAGATGAAGTAAGAAAAAATATTTGGACTTGTAACTTTTGACCTGTGGTAAATCTTGAACACTAAGAAGAATTTCAGATTCTATTTAATAGGTAGCAGTGAGTTACTTTTAGTTTTTAACCAATGTCCTGATATTACGTAAGGTTGGGGAAAGATAATCTGATAACCTTCAAAATAAAGCAGAAAAAAAAAATAAAGTAAGAAGTGGAACAGAGAAGGATGACTTAGTAATTCTGAGACTAGATTTTGGGAAATAGGGTACATAGGTAATTTAATCTATTTTTCAGGCATATCTGGGCTTAGTTTAATAAAGTTATTGATATTTTCCTAGCAATTCAGAGTTGTGTTTCTTTCCATTAGTATTAATGAGGCTTTACAAAGGGAGTGTTTAAAATAGCAACAAGTTTGTGATTTTGATACTCAGTACAATCTTATCCATTACAAATTGATTTAGACATGATATTTCTAACTTAGATTCTGAAAAACAAAATTAATTCAATGAAATTGCATGGCTTAGCTAAATTTTCAGTCTTCTGTGTAATCACCATAATAAGAATTGGCTGGAAATGGCCAAGTTTTAACTTGTGAAGCAGGACAATATTTTGAGATATAGATCAAAGGGGTTTCTTTTTCCTCCTATAGTTTCCTTCAGCTCATTACTCTTCTCTTCACTGTTCAGCATCTTCAAGGGGAAGATGAACATAGTTAATAAGCCAATTAAGCCCAAGTTTGATGGCTCATGCCTGTAATCCTAGCACTCTGGGAGGCCAAGGCAGGAGGATCCTTTGAGCTCAGGAGTTTGAGACCAGCCAGAGCACATCAAGACCCTGTCTGTACTAAGAATAGAAAAATTAGGTGGGTGTGGTGGCGCCTGTAGTCCCAGTTACTCAGGAGGGTGAGGTAGGGGGATTACTTCAGCATAGCAGTTTGAGGTAACTCTGAGCTAGGGTGAGGCCACAGCACTCTCGCCCAGGTGACAGAGCAAGACTCTATCTCAAAACAAAAAAAAAGTCAATTAAGCTTCTAAAAGAAATAAAAATGAAAATAAACAAATAGCAAACACAGTATTTCTGATCATCATGATTTTTAATATCAAGAGCTATGAACTGGGGAAAGAAACAAATTGTTTTCTCTCTTTTTTTTTATTATAAAGACTTGTGAGTACTAAGACTCAACAGTTTAGCGAGCTGAGACTTGAGTAGAAGAGAATCCAAAACTGAGGGAAATTTGTAGGCAGATGGACCTGAGGGGGAGAATGCACCAAATCCTCTCAATTATTTATTCATTCAGCTAACTTTTCTAGGGGCTTATCATGTTCCAATCACTGGTCTGGATACTGGGGATATAGCAATAATTAAAATAGGCAAAAATTGCTCTCTCAAAGAGATTATGTTCTAATTGGCAGAGACGGACCAAAAAAATGAGATAACTCAGTAAAATTTTTAGTGTTTCATGTGGTGACAAGTATGAATTTAATAAACACAGGGCAAGAAGAGCTCAAAGTTGACTAATAGATAAAATGCACATCCCAAAGAATCTGTTTTCAGGCTGAGGAAAACACAGAGTACGTAGTCATCATGATGGAAGTCCATAGGAAATTTAGATACCTGGTTATGGATCTAAGCAAATAGCTTAATGTCCAACAACCTGGTGGACTAAAGTATAATACATTACAGGGAGCAAGGCCAAGCGTTTTCAGACAAACCTGATTCTTCTTCCCCAAGGCCTGCGTAGTAGATTGATTGCAAAAATGGTTGCAATATTTTACACCTAATATTAACATTCTTTATAGTATAACTGTGTAGCAACTCCCATAAAGGAGTAGAATCTATTTCTCCAACTCTTGAAACTGGTCTGGCCTTCTAACTTTTTTTCTCTTATGCCAACAGAATGAAACACAATGGTGATGTGTGATGTGCCAGTTCTGAGCCTAAGCCTCAAGAGACTGTGTTTTTCTATTTTTTCTTTTGGAATCCTGCCATGACCACATGAACGAGCCTAAGTTATCCTGCCAGAGGATGAAAGATCTCTTGTAGGAAAACTCAGTTATCTCAGCAACAGCCATGTAGACCAGACTGTTGACAGATCACCATCAGATATGTAAATGAATGTCAGAAAAATCATCAGAACTGCAGATACCTAAATGAACCCACCTGGCTGAAACTGCAAGAAACACTTAGCTGATAACTTGTGAGCAATAACTCATGTTGATTATTTTAAGCCACTGAGTATTGTGGTGGATTGTTACATAGCAATAAATAACCGATACCTCAGGAAAATGTATGAATTCTATATTTCTTTAAGATCTTATTATACCCCTGGGTAAAGTAAAGAAATGTAGGAAAATATTGAATTAATTGAGTTTAAATCCTGAGTTGACCACATTTAAATCTGTAAGTAATTAAGTTACTTGTGATTGGTAGATACAGGGGCTTATGAACTAACTTAAGTTCAGTGTGAAAGAAAGTCTCTCTCTCCTCTCTCTCTCTCTCCCTCTCTTTCTCGCACACACACACACACACACACACATCTGAGATGCAAATGTAAATTATAAACTGGTTACACTTCTGCTAAAATAATTTCATTTACACTAGTGATGCAGCTGCTCACTCTTCACAGCAGAGAAATCAATGTTGTTGTTAGGCAGTCATGTGCTTCAGAGACCACAGCATCTGGTATACCTTATGGTTTCTGAACCCAAAAAATAATTATTTCAAGAAATCTGTAACTTTTGTGGGTAGCTTCTGACAGGAAAATGTGAAATTGACTCTAGACTAGCAAAGATTGGGCAGCCTGTACTGTCATCAACAAGACTACAGATTTCCTCATCTTCTGTCACTTATGTGACCTAGAGTAGGGGTTGAAATGAAGACCCTCTTTATGTTTTCTATTGCTTATATAAACACTATTTAGGCTTCTACTATTCTCTACCCAAAACTTTGATTGAAAGATAAGAACTAGAAACCAGGACAGTGGGGTGGGTAGGAAGTGGGTTTTAGATAGTATATAGTATATCATGTGATGCTAGACGTTAGAGGCCAATGAATTAAAATTAGGACCTAAATCAGGAATGATGATGCAAAAAAAGTGAAATGAAAGGAACAACAGTTGAGAAAATCAAGAACACTTTTCTAAATAATATTGCTTCTCTTCCATTTTTTTTTTAAAGAATATTCAGGGCCATCATATTTCACAACTCCAAGAGTCAACTTCACATCTTGGTCTATATAACTCATACTCCCTGGAGTTGTGCTGTGTATAGCCTACAATGTATGTGACTGACATGTCTACAGGACTGAGTGGTGGTCTCACTCCAAGAGAAAATATGGGCTGATAAAGGATTTATAGATGAATTATTTGTAGCTACTATGTACTGGGAACTTTGCTCATGTTATGTCACTTGATTGTGCAATCATTAGTGATCATAATGACTATTTTTTGGTAATTATGATGTAATAAATAATATATAGCTATTCAGAGCTCCAAAGTAACATACATGAAAACACTTATGTTCTTGATGGTCAGCTACAAATGTGCAGTTTCACCATCACCTGGAACTTTCTTACAAATAGAGAATTTCAGGACCAACTCTAGACTTGCTCCCCACCCAGACCTACTGAATCAAAACTGAATTTGAACAAGATTCAACGTGTAATTTGCATGTGCGTTAAAGCTTAAGAAACATTGGCTTATATAACATTAAGGAATGTCACATATAATATTATTTTTTTAATTTTCAAGGCTGTGCCCCATCATAGGTAATGAGGAAGTCTGCATTTCTCAGTAGATCATGAAAATTGTTTAAAATTCTAAACTATTTTGAAAATCATATTGTCATGATGCTATTCCCAGAAAAAAGTGTACATAAAAACAAAACAAATGTCTACAAATTCAAGGTGTCCACAAAATATCCATCCTCATGTCATAAAGAGGTGAGATATACGTTACCGTCCTTTGAATCTGAGTGGGTCTGTGACTATCACAAAAGTGATGGTAGGTAACTTATAAGGCTAAATCATAAAAGGCAATACAGCTTTTTCCTGGACTCCTTGGCTTGCTTTGGAAACTAGCTGCCATGCTGAGAGAAATCCCAGCAGTCACAAGAAGGAGCTACATAAAAGTATTCTGGCCAATAGCCAGTGTCAATTGCCAAACTTGAAAAGTGAGCCTTCATATGATCTCAGACTCCCAACCTCTGAGACATCTCCAGATTTCTAGCTGCCCTAGCTTATATCCAGGCGTCCTCAAACTTTTTAAACAGGGGGCCAATTCACTGTCCCTCAGATTGGGCTGGACTATAGTTTAAAAAAAAATGTGAACAAATTCCTATGCACACTGCACATATCTTATTTTGAAGTAAAAAGCAAAATGGGAATAAATACAAATCACACCAACACATGTGGCCCGCGGGCCATAGTTTGAGGACCCCTGCTTATATCACATGGAGCAAAGATGAGACGTCACCACTGAACCCTTCCCAAACTACAGATTTGTGAGACAAAGAAATAATTATCGTTGCTTTAAGCCACTAAGTTTGGGTAGTTTGTTATTCAGCAATAGATAACCAGAACAGATTTGGTTCATGAGCCCCAACTACGGACAGTGGCCAAAAGTGCCCTCTCAGTGTTGTCAGGGGAAGTGCAACCTCTTTTTCTAGCAATATCCAAACCTGGAAAACAAGAAACTTAACAAAAGCAAGTTTCCTTTCCTTCTTTTTTCCCCACTAGACCCTGAGAAACTTATGAAAATGAAATGACATTTGGTATCTCATTATCCCTTAGGTCAAAAGCCACTATCTCTAGAATTCTAGATGATAAAATACATCTTTATAGAATCATACACAGTTTGGTAGTCTATAAGATTAAAATACTGCTTATAGCTAAATCCTTATTTTCTGCAATTAGAAGATTGCTCTAGAGTCTAGTTAACCTGTCTTCATCTATTTATTTTCCTGAATACGCTGAGACTCTCTCCCTCCCTAATCACATGCCACATATGGTTGCTCATATCAACAAAGGGACTCTAAATAATCATAAAAACCTTGCGCAGGAAGTACATGTCAGTTCTAAATAAAAATGTCTGGTCAAGATTGTTGGCTGATATGCTTAGGGGACAGAGTGCTCTCAATAATTCAGTGTTTTACTTCTCTACTGTCCAATATAGTAGCCACTACCCACATGTGCCTATTTATATTTAAATTAAAAATATTACATTAAATTCTTCAATTCAAATTATGAAATTAAATTGAATTCAATACATTCAATTTATTGTTTATAAAATTATAAACTCAATTCAATAGTCCGATTTCAAATACTTAGTAGCCACATGTGACCAGAGACTATCATATTACGTTGCACAGATAAAGGACATTTCCCTCCTCACAGAAATTTCTATTGAGTAGCATTGCTCTAATTATCTAATATTAACCAGAAAATTTATCTTTTTAATGTAAA
Organism: Arctocebus calabarensis; assembly: GCA_963573935.1. Lineage (NCBI taxonomy): Eukaryota > Metazoa > Chordata > Mammalia > Primates > Lorisidae > Arctocebus > Arctocebus calabarensis. Next base: position 41,250 of record CAUYON010020903.1, read on the forward strand.
TACACTTTTCATCTACTTTTTGGTGATAAAAAATCCTGACTTGTTTGACAATTACTAATTTAAAGGAAAACTAAAATTTCAAGGCTAGAGTAGATTGAAGATTGATTGCATTGGATCCGGTCCATATCTTAGAATTTTATTTTTTGAAACAACAAAACATCCTGTCCTTTAAAATCAAAATGTATAGTATCTGCTTTGTTCTATAATACCAATTTATCTAATACATATGCACATGCTGATTCTAAAAATGGATGTGATTATTTGGGCTTTGGCTAATCAAAATTTTCTTGGATGTACCTGATGGCAGTGCATTTATATTTAAGGAGGAAGGAATTTCAACATAGGATCAAATACCTTTGAAGTAAACTGACTTCACTTATGAAAATTTCAAATGACAAAAATTCAGGTGAAAATTTTTTTCTTCAAAAAAATGTAAAATAATTCATCTGGAAACAAAAGAAAACATCTTTCTTAGGAAATCTCTCCTAAATGTCAAAGAAGAACTTAGGAAAAAAATATCTCTCTTTCCTTTCCCACAAAACATGATAGTTCTTATCTTCTTTCTATTTAAGAGAACATAGAGGCCAAATGGACAATTCATCCAAATTACATTCTTGCCATGAAACAAATTTGCAGATCTCAACAGCTAACCAAAGTGAGTCAGATACATCTTATTCTTACATTTTAAGGATGATTCAAGAATTTTCCTATTGGATAAATCTAAACAAACATTAGCCTATATCCTTGACCTTTATAATATGATCTCTTTAATTCTTAAAAACATGAGATAAGTAGGTAACCATCAACAAATTTTTAACTCCTTGTCTTTTTTTGTTATTAAAGGAAGGAACTTATTTGGGGAGGAAAATCTGAGAATCCTTCCAACAGTTCATAGTTTCTCAGGCTAGTAGAAGGGAGGTGGTTTGGTAATACATAGAGAGGCAATGTTAATATCGTGGAATTATATTTTGGGGGAATTAGGCCAAAAGGTTTTTTTTTTTCCACAATCTCCCTGCAATATTACAATAGTCATTCCACTTATAAATTAAAAGCTTACAGCTCTAAATCTAAAAACTACAATGGTACACATATCATAAAGCTCTGGAAAGCAGGGACTATATTTTAAATAGTTTTTGAGTATGGTATATATGTAAAGGAGAGTTTTTTAAAAGTCATCTGAAGTTGAATGAATAATATTATAAAATCCAAAAGTCAAAAATGTCACTAAGATAAGCATTATAATAGTGTTTACACTAGGAATATATCTGTACTGTGGTTAAGCATCTGGTTCAGAAAATGTCTGTAATTAATCACCCATGTGCTGATAGAGTCAACATTAAGACCAAAAATTCCCTATTGGAGGATGCCAATATAGGTCCTTCAACTTTTAATATGTGAAAAATGTGAAGAAGACCTAGAGAAAAGTAATGCAAATGATTTAAAGATTCAGAAATAGGATTTAGGAATAAAGGTTAAATGCTTTGACATTATTTAAGCCTAAAGAAATGAAAGGCATGAGGTATTTTAATAATGGTCTCCAAGTCATGAAGGCTTGCTACACAATAAATGGGTCTCCATCTCTGAAATTGACAGAATAAAAGGAAATATTGAAAGATAAGTAGACCCGCTGTTTTCTGGGAGAATGCTGTGATACATTCTGTCACAAACTTAGAGAACACTGCTTTCAGGCTATAGAATGAAAAAATCTTAAATTCACATAAAAATTACTACCAAAGGCTCGGCGCCTGTGGCTCAATGGGCTAAGGCGCCAGCCACGTACACATGAGCTGGCGGGTTCAAACCCAGCTTGGGCCCACCAAACAACAATGATAGCTGCAACCAAAAAAAAAAAAAAATGGGTGGGCACTGTGGTGGGTGCCTGTAGTCCCAGCTACTTGGGAGGTGGAGGCAGGAGACTTGCTTGAACCCAGGAATTGGGGCTTGCTGTGAGCTATGATGCCACAGCACTCTATCCAGGGTAACAGCTTGAGGCTCTGTCTCAAAAAAATAAAAATAAATAAAAAATAAAAAATAAAAAAAATTACTACCAAAGAAAAAAGACTAGCTCCCCTGCATAGTCCCGTCTAGTCCCATCTTACCTTATAGTTTCATTTTTTGCCAGTAGGAGAGGAGGTAATAGTCACACCCTTCACTTTCTCATTCTAATATCACATTAACAAAAAATGTTAACAAACCACCCCCATCACCACCACAACCACCAATCTATTTTTCATCCAATTAAACTTTATTAAAGTACAAGGTGGGAAAGGAGACAGACAAGTCACTAGGGAAATAATATAAAGACTGGTGTCTTCAATACCTAACATTTAAACACGGTAAGAGATGAAAGAAAGGCATATCATTGAAGTGAAAGCAAACACAATTAAAAATTTTTTAGTGACTTTTTAATTTTTTAATATATTTTTATTTTTACATATACATGTGTTAATTAGGTTTCCACTTTTTGCCTTCACAGAATTTAAAAGGCTTAAAATTTAGTAACAATAACAATGTTTAAGATAAGGACTAGAAACAAAAACCATGTAAAGAATGAACAAAGATAAATA